>JAKRZM010001303.1:62540-183209 GCA_036379175.1 Heliconius cydno galanthus | reverse complement strand
AAAATGCGGGTTGCATTAGGGTTTAATTAATTTTCACATTATCTTAAGTGCTTTGCAAACATACATTATATGAATAATCCAGTAGTTAAAGCGGGCGAAGCCGCAAGAGGGTCGCTAGTATAATATAATTAGGATTTTTTTAGCTTCACGCTGTATCTCACGCAAAGCGTTGGAGGCAGAGGGAACCTGGGAACCAGGTAAAATTTTATACACATAATTATCATGTTTCAATTTTACCAGTCATCACCACCACTAAACTTACCGTACTTGATACAGCAGAAAAGAGAGTACTATTGCGTACCCGCGTATAACAATACGAGGGAGATGCATAAGGGCGATGCAGAATTGTTGATAAAACATATCAAATATTTTTATTTGTATTATATCTTATAATCTTATCTAAACTAAGCAATAAATTTCAATCTTGTGGATTGACTAAGTCCAAATTTAAAGGAGCTCCTGATAGCTTACAGTGTCTTAGCAAGTTGAGACCACTTTCGATGGTCACAAATGATACAATGTAGAAACTACATAAATATGTAGCCAAATGTAGAAGTTACTTGTATTTCAAGATATACTGCATTTACCACCTCTGATTTTAAAATAAAAGCTGGATTCTATTCAAATTCTGGAAATGTGCCAGACGAAGCTTTTCTAAGCTGTATAAAGTTTATATTAAAAGTGACAAGCAAGGCAGTCTTTCATATAATATGTATTTTTTTATCTTTACATATTTTAATACTTATTTTGTTACATTTGAGTAAAAAGAAAGGGATCATTAAAAGTTAAGAAAATAATTCGTTGCCCCCCGCGGAAACTGAACCCATTACCATTACTATAACAGCCTAACTCTGCCTCACTCCTGATGGTATCTACAATATTGATTATATTTTAAATACCATCAGGAATATTTTTCTCACGTGTGATATTTATTAGCTTTCTGTATATAGTGTCCATCTATATGACTAAAGTTGTTTTAACCTATTGGCAAGACGCTTTATATACCACCACATATATCTATATACCAAATAAATACCACTTTTTGACCAAATTTTAAGACAACTATACTCGTCATCTAATTTCTATACAAATTAAAATACTTCTACGATAAAAAGTAAAATAATTCAGCAGTTTAGCACATAACAGAAACAGATTTGTTTGGTGAAAATTGAGTTAATCCGTGGTTAATCTGACCACACACGACGTGATGAGGGTCACTGGGGCAGTGCGATAATATGATACCGTGTTAAGAGGACTATTGTTGAAATAGATGGGAATTGACCTTCCTAGATATGTATAGATTAAATATCCTTTAGTTCTATTTATAGCTTCACAGCAAAAAAGAAAAAACAGAACATAGTGCCCACTTTCTTTTTGTAATGATGTAAAGTTTAGTTTGGCTTAGGAGGACGGTCAGGTCTAAAATATATACAGGATCGTTGTGGTGCAGTGGGACCCTTGATCAGATTGTAGAGGCAATTGTTGGGGGTTCACTCCCAACTGGGGAGACAATCATATATTTCCCAGTTTTAGTAAGATGTAATGCGGCGTAGAGTTCTGCCACACAATGAGAAGAATCGAGTTATATGTTATTTATACAAGACAAAATTATTTCGTAAAGAAAATCTAATTATCTATTAAAAAATAATTTATCAAATAATTGCAAACGTATTTTTAATTGCATTGCTACAAAATTACTATGTGTACATAAGATCTTATGTATTTTCTATAAATGGTTTCTTGTCACAATAGCAAGGAAATGGAAATCTTCTTACGAGTGGAAATCGAACCCAAACCCTTGATTTTACAGTCAGTCTATGAGCTATAACGATCTCTATATTACTAAAATTAACTAATTATCATCATTTACGATATATATAACTCTAAGTAACAGAAAAGTCATTTAAAAAAACTTTTAATTAAACGGAAAAAACATTTTTCCCTAGAAAGTTGTCATTCTTTTTTCATGTGTCCTCTTTCACGACGGCATAATGAAGGTGCGGATGCGAGGACCTTTGTTAGATACGCTGATTGTGAACGTAACGTGTTTTGTATGTAGCCGGATGTAAACTTCCCTTTGCCTTGTGACCTTCTCGTGTTGACGGTGTTTCTGAAATTTGTTATGGATCTCCTCTCGCGTTCTCGTGTTCTTTAATATTGTAGAGAATTTGCGAATGTTATGGCTTATTATATTTTATTTCGTTCAGAATTTGTTTTTGTTTTGTATGTTTTTTTTGGGATTTCTCTTTATGTTGTTGTGTCTTGCTTAAAATTATGGAATTAGTTATTTATTTTTTTCATTTCAGTATTATTATAATGTTAAATATTAACTTGTCTCAAAAATTCATACATACATAAATCTATAGTAATTATATAGTCGAAAATTAAAGAAGTTGTTTTAGAATTTAATTATATTTACTTAATGTTTTTTATTTTTAAATATCTATTTAATACAAACAATAAACTCAAATTTAGCTTAAGCTGAACCACAGCTAATACAAATTAATAATCTCTTAAACCATCAAACAATCTATCAAAATTTCGAAGCTTATACTTAAATATAAATATAAATTATCTGTCCCTGTAAGCTCTACAAGTAAGTAGAGCTTACAGGGACCTGACCTTTAAAACTTAGTTATCGATTTTTACCAAACTAGTAATAAATAAGTTAGCACCAAACAAAATGAACTGAAACATACTTAAAAGTTTCACTCTTAGAATTTGTGGAGCTTCTTGACAACAGTGTCAACTGCCGAAGTTGTTTTTTTATCCTCTATTGTCTACAGCCAGCTTTCATCTATAATAGAATTGTGCTATATTATCGATTGAACTCGTAAACTTTTAAGAGTTGCTCAAATAATTCCCATAATACCTGCCTACGTGTATTATAATAGCTTTAACTTTTTTTATTTATAACTTCATCATGTATCTCGATAGAGTAGAGTAAGCAGAGAGAATCTAGTGTTAGGAAACTCCTATCCTCACCTTTCACCCAGATCCGGAAACGTAGCGTGTTGAGTCGCGGAACTCCACGCCGCGATTTGTTTTCTTACTAAAACGAGGAAATGAAACTAAAACATTCCCGTCAATGTCAGATTCCACATTCAGGGTCAGGATCAGGTTTCAATATCCCGAATTCGGGAGGCATTGTATGAGTGGCTTTGCCTTGACGTGGAAATCGAATCCACAACCCGTCGCTCTTACAGTCATACTTTAGCGCCATGACTGGCCCCAATCCCAATAATATTATGCTTATTATTATGAACAAGTTTATTTTAGTACAAAGTCAAGTTGGGCTTACACAATGTGTGGGGTTCAAAGAGGGCCTTATACAAGCTGAATTCATTTTGCATGAAGTAATTCACGCCGCCCGCCGTTGACCGACCCTCGAGTAAATGTCGGTCATATGACCTTTATACTAGAAATATATAAATGAAAACTTACTAATATTTGATTTTGACGTACTTGATGACTTATGACGTAATTATAAAATTCGCTACAAATTTACTTGTTTTCATTTTGAAATTTAAAACAATCTAATTATACGTATGTAAAATGTGTAATAGACACATACAACGGAAGTAGTATCGTAATGGGAACGAACTCTTTCAATACTAGGTTCCCAGCTTTCCTCTGCCTACCCTGCTATGTGCGGGAGTGAGTTCAAATTGGTTACTTGATTACTTACTCTCTCCATATTACCTATGTAAGATGTTTGCAAGTATAAAAAAAAATTGAAAAATAAATGTTTCCTTATATGGAAATAAATAAATCTTTATTTCATTACAGCTAAAAAATCTACAATCAAAACTACAAATAAGATACAAAATATAGATTTAAACAGACTTACCAAAACAATCCTCTTAAATATGTAGCCAATATGTTCATAGGATCAGCGAATGGACAAACAACGTTTATGTTTATTTGCTTCTTGACTTCGTAGCTATAAGACGAATTACGTCTGGTCCATCACCCAGACAGTGTAAGCCTAAGGATTATTACAGTCCACAAAACCGACAATTCTCAATATTTTTCACCAAATAAGATTATTTTGGTATGAAAACTCGTTGCTTTTTTAAGTAATATTACATTCTTAGAGGTGGTTGAAGGCTTAATGTAGCGGATTGTAATTAATACTTTTGAATTCTATTTTTCTATTATTTACTTTGTTTACTTAGAATTTGGTAGTGCTATCGGATTTGGTAAAATATTATTTTTATCTTGTTTATATTTTTTTATATAAAATAATATTGATCTTGACCTTAAAATAAACTCTCAACAGCGGCCATCACGCCGCTATCGTCGTCAAATTCCTTGCTCCAGAAGTATTTATACTATTGCATACAGATATATTTTGCCTGCTCTGACGGTCTACATTAATTTATTACTGAATTATATTTATTAAAATCTTAATAAAGTCAAATCTTGTTTTCTATTAAAGCATATTAATATGGTATTACACATAGATTCAGTAATTTCACTTAATAAATTGTTTGCAACATTTTTATACCAGAAGAGAAACGAAAAGGTAGAGATATCAAAACAACATTATAAAAAATATTTCCTACTATCGAAATTGTATTACCAATGTTTTGTAGTATTTGGTTAGAAAATTGTTTTGCTTATATTACAAATGCTATCTTCAAACAAAGGAGTTCGTCCTCGAACTTGGGAATAAATCATCTGAAGGCAAAATCTCTTTAAGGGACAACGTTGACGTGACCCTTGAATATTTCACGTCTCAACCGTCCTCAATAAATCCCGACACCTTATAAAAATGCTCTGCATCACTATTGATCGTGGGCGTCCCTTCGGCGTAGACTTAAACAAAATTATGTTTTACCCATAACCCGTTATATAAGGAATAATAAAAAATATTTTAATTTTTTTACTAAAATATTAAGTTGAGTTCCGCCAATCAACACAAAATTCCTCCTGAATTCGATGGAAAGTAGGGAACAGAGTGTCTTAACATTAGGTTCCTTTTGCCTACCCTGCTTTATGCGGGATACTGCGTGAAACTGATTTATTTTTTAATTTTAACATGTCCGTACTGTATAGCAAAGTAAACGAGACCATATTAATTCCTCTCCAATTGGCACATCCAAGCAGAACACTCACTTAGTTGAATCATTCAAAAATTCACAACCGACTGTCGGCGAACAAGAAAAAGCAAATAGCACAGTGCAGTGAAAATACAACGGATATGAGAGCGAACGATATGAGTTTTTTCTTCGTAAGAGTACTTCGTTTCCTGGGACAATAGTACAATTCTACTATAAAGTATCTTATTGAAAATAACAACTAGAAGTTGTTAGAGTACGTTTATGTTATTTTTTTAGATGTATGTTTGTTGCTTGAATAGTTAAAAAAATATACGATTATTTTTCTTTAAGTTAAAGCAGGGTAGGCAGAGGGAATCTATTGTTAGGACATTCCGTTCTGTACTTTCCGTCGAATTTTGGAGGTATTGGATGTTGAGTGTAGGAACTCAACGTCACGCTCAACCTCGACACCAGAGCGAAGAAATGAAAAAATAAATTTATTTAAATATTTAATTTCCTCGAGTGGGGAATGAACCAACATTTACAGCCACACTTTGTGCTCCTGTGTCATGACTGGCCTATAAGAAATTTGTTCTGCTATTTATATCATTATTAGATTTTACTTGCGTATTTGCGATTTTAATTTGTTAATATTATTTTCATTTATCTAATGCGAAATAAAGATTTTCCACTTATCACTCACTTAGAGGCAGCACTGCAAGTAGTCCTAGTATCTACTTAAAAATAATACGAAATATTTAATTTTATAAAACACTTTAAAGTGTAAACAGTGTCTAGACGCATTAGTTTCATTAAAAAGATCCGATAACAGCCGCTGGTAATTTTGTTAATGAAAAAAAAGATTTTCAAAAAATTATCTTTGCCTAAAATAAAAAATGTATTTACGTAATTTTAGGTCTACCACTTTATACTACCATATTACAGACGTAAGAAATAAAGAAATTTAAAATATTCTTATCTGGTTTGTTTTAGCCTAATAGTCCAAGATCCCATGGCCTCCAGACCTACGTCATTCTAGCAAAGCTGAAAGTTTGAGGACTACTAATCTAATGTGTAGTTAAGACAGTATGCGTACTCACTAAAGTAGAGATGACACCTGGCTTGCTCGACTTCTGGATGTCCAAGAAATACACCCATGATGGCCTCATAAAATATTTCATATTTATTAGAATGACAATTTAAAAAAAAATAGACTTATTTATACACTTGTTTGAGTAGATATAATAGTTAATTCTTTTTTCATTTCCCTTCTATCTAATATAAGTACTTACCTACTCCTAGTAACTCGTGAAAATAATTTGTATGTATATTTAATACAAATATTCCTTGCATGAAGGATTTGAAAAACGAAAGTATGCAATAAAAGTAATGCATTCGTATACCAGTTTATGAAGGCAATAATATTAGGTTTAACTTTGTAAGAACACGCAAGCAATATTTATGGGATATAAATAGAAATATTTTGATTAGACTGTAACCTATATATAACTAAATATAAGAAGGAAGTAAGGAAGAAGCGTGAAGATGTCTTCACTCTTCTTCCCGCATATCAGGGTAGATATAGAACATAGCGTCAAGACACTCCCTTCTTAACTTTAAACTTAATTGTGGTGTGGTGGATCGAACCTCCGAACCACAATCACCTCAATCGGGGCAGGAGAAATCTAGGTATATCATGTAATTTAACTTTTTTTATACATTTAATGTATTTTTAAAAACATTCTGTATGCATTATAAATATGATAATAATTATCCGGTATAATTACTATATTACAATTTTCCTTAAAACAGAAAAATATATACAATTGACGTACTATAAGTGTATTGACGTACATAAACATATAAAGATTATTAATATAACTCTCTTCTAGTTTAGCGTGCAAATGAACGATATCTATCTACTAAGTGCAGTTTGCATTAATTATTCTCTTATCCGCAAAAGCACTTATTGTGATATTGCTCGATATTTTATATTATTTTTTTAACTTCACTATACCCCGCACTCAGAAAGCTAGGCAGAGGGAACCTGGGAACCCACTGTTAAGATACTACCCTTCAAGACACTTCCGTTTTCCACTTTCCGCCGAATTCCGGAAGCATTGTTGAATGGCGGAACTGTTTCAGAGGAATGTTGAGTGGCGGAACTCAACACCGCAATTAAAATTATATTTTACTTTTGTATTTTATAATATATATATATATATATATATATATATATATTTTCAGTTTCATTACCTACCTACGAGGACGTTAGTGTACGGGCTGTATACGTATACTAAAAGCTTGGGCTATTTAAATTTCCCCCAATAATAGGATCCTCGTAGTACCATTCAGCAAAATGGACGGTAGATATTCGCAAGCATTCTTCACTAATTGCTCCGAGCCGCTCAGTATGCGATGGCACGCAAAAAAGACAAATTAATAAAAGTATGAATATTGATGGAAAACTTTTTAGACCACTTCATAATTTTGTATCTTTTCATTGCCAACCTTTTTGAATGGAATTGAAAATTCCATCAGAAATGTAGGTTCGAATTTTTCTTAACTTTTGCTATGTAGTATGTATATCAAATTTATTATTGTGGGAATGTTTTTTTTTTGGAAATTGAGAATTCGATGCAAGGTGTGCTTAACAAATTTAGGTTAAATATAATATAAAGAAATGTCTTCTCTATACGAGGCTTACAGCTGAATAAAATTAATACTGGAAAATGAACAAACGTACATAGTGCATATAAGCATACATTTAGCTGCTTTACATAGTGTCTAATCTTTTGTTTAAGATAAAATATAAATACATAATAACTTTTCATATATTAAAATCAGTATTTGTTTTCAATATATTTAGCCTGTATTAGGAGATTCAGATATGTTTGATGTTGAGACGGGGTACGATTTAGAGTTCCCTTGGGCCTAACGGGATGAAGGATAAGTAATAACACGAGTATCATATTTTATGCTGGCTATAATGGAAACTACCAAAATATTAGTATATTTTAAGCCCTATTCTTTTATAAATGTGAGAATATATAAAAAAATATGATATACAAGTACTAAACAACTATAGTAATAAATATTTTCTAATTCAAATTTTATATATAAGAGCCATTATGAATTCATGCCTTTTTTCCGTCTTCTGTAATTAGCAAAGTAAATAAAATGAGTCAATGTTAAGTTATTTACTATAATTATAACTTTAGCTTTATAGTTTGCTAATTAGGGGGTTAAAATAATAAAAAAAACCATCTTACTAAGTCCTTCTACTTAAAGTACAAACTTTACGTTCTTCAACAAGAATATTAAGTTAGTGTTTGTTATTTTTAATTAACTTTGAAAATGAAGAAAGTTTCTTGTGTCTCAAAGAAAAATTACTTGTCCAACGGTACTAGTTTGTATCTTATATAAAACGTATCTATTACAGAGAGTTTCAGTGATTATATAAACTTAAAAAATGCGTACCAATTTCATAATTTTGTCACCTTATAAATATAAATAAATTTTAATTTGCGGATAGTCAAACAAAATGAGGCAAAAAGGATATATTAAAGCTCATAACTTTTTTTTTAACTCATCAAAAATCTTAAAACTAAAAGAAAGATATATAAGAAATAAATAAATAATAAAGGGTAATGCCCACTATTTAATTAGCTTAACATATAAATAAAATAAAAATTATGAAAAAATATTTCCCTAAAAATAATAAATAACAAAATACAAATATAATTTTAAACTAACATTTAATTTTTGTGTATTTCCAAGAGCCTGACATTCAATTTTCCCTCAAAAAGTTATAATTTACGGATAAAAAAAAAGGTTTCGCTGGACTGACACAATTGACCCTTTAACGAATTTCTCCGATCCACTGAACTGTTTAATTAAAGAAAAACTAATAATGGTGCTTTAGTCAGCAAGAATTTTACCAACGTCATCTTGTAGGCATTCTTTTTTAATCTTTTATATAAATACTTGTTAAATTGTAACCACGCAATTTTTCAATTTATAACTAAATTATTATGATTAAAGTAGTAAAGGCCCTAGTGGCGCTATAGCACAAGCGTATGGTATGTCGATGATTGTAGGTTCAATTCCCACTCGGAGGAATCGTAACAAGACACGTGCGGCGCTTAGTTCCGCCAATCAACACACACTGCCTCAAAAATCCTGCAAAAAGTGGGGAACGGAGTGTTTTAACATAAGGTTCCCTCTGAATAAAATATTATTAAAGTAGGAAGCAGTGTCAATTTATTAAATGTTTTTAACATGGGATAATCTCAAAAAGCTCGTAATATAGTTAAGTTATAATTGTAAAAACATTGTTTTCAAAATTAGTTAGCTTACTGAATGTTACGCTAGTAGGTTCTTGGTGGTGGACGCATACCTACTGTTCAAGGGCGTTTGTAGGTCACCACCAAGGATTTCCTCGACCATCGGACTGCACTTTCGGTATCAAGCAGCTTCCGGTGATTATCTCTAGATCGTCAGTCCACTTAGGGCTGCCTATTCAGCAATGTCGGGTTCATGATCACCAAGGACACTTCTGCCTGTATTTCGACCATGGCCTTTTCAGCTGAGCAATTCTTTGAGATATGTGTCTCTTCAGTCTTATTTCAAGGATATTGTGTATTTGATGATATTATAAACTTAATTAGTTAAATACCATTTCAAATTTCATTTACAGCCATCGTATGTAGTCTGTATATCTTGGAGAAAACTACAAAAAACTTGGAAAAATTTGCTTGCAAAGTTGTTTTTTTAATTTTTATGTACTCCTCATGTAGATTTTATGTCAAATTTCAGCGTTCTACGCCACGTAACGGATGAGTTTTTTATACTGATTTCATATAAATACCTTGTTAACAGAAATATTTTCAAACATTTTAATTTTAATGTGCCAAGGTTTTATATTTTTGTAATTTTAATTAAAACATTTCGCAAAAAATATGTGTAGCATTAATATATTTCACAGTATACTGATATTTACTTCATATCTAAAAATATTTTAGATATTTTATGAAAAACTAAAACGTTAGGAATTTGCTTAATATTACGTTTCTGTTATATAAGAAAAATATTTGCGTGAGTGACTTTTATTTTTTTATGTAGAAAGCGTGACATCGAGCATCATGAGTCTTTTTCTGTTTTTTTCTTTTTTAACATATAGGAAGTGGAAAAAGAAGGGGTTTTCGAGCAATTTGCAATAGAGTCGAAACCGAAACACTATACTATAAATACTTAGAAAGATATATTATGAGTAAAACATCAACAGCCTTTGTGACAACTATTAATAACTTTCGAAAACACAATTTAAAATGTAAAATCTCATCGATAAATCGATGCAATGCAGTGTTTTTTTATAACATAGCTTGTATTGTTTAATTGTAGTTTTCAATTTATTTGAATTTTGTTTGACTGCAGATTTGCACGCCCGACTGGTTCGAAATTCTAAAACACTAATAGAATCACTCATGGCTATAATAAAAATTGTCAGCTCTCGTGGCTTTATGCTGCGTAACTCGATTAAAGATTTGGACATTTTTAAGCTTTAAAATGTACAATGAAGGCCGTTTTTTAGTGTAGGTTCAATATGTCTAACATAAAATTCGAAAATAATTTAAGAGGGTTTTTTTTTGTTTGAAATATTCATTTTTCTTCAGTTTTGGTTTATATGGATCGTGAGAATAGTTACGTATACGAGTTCAGATTTTATATTAACAAAATACTCAAAATTTTAATAAATATAAAGGAAAGCTTAAAAAAATACACCTTTAAAGATAATTTTAATATTTTGCAGACGTTTAGAGTACGGAATTATGCAAGTGAAATAACATTTTGCTTTAAGTTCAGCAGTGCATTTAACTATACAAGTATCTCTCACTGAACATAATTATGTTTCTACGGCATCGTTGTATCTAATTATAATTTCTATTGGATTTTATAGTGGTTTTCTATTTCATGTTAAATTGGAGGCCAGTCGTGGCGTAGAGGCATAAGTCTGTGACCAAGCGTGGCGTTGAGTTCCGCAATTCAGTGTTCTAACACTGGATTCTCTCTGCCTAACCTGCTACATGCATGATACAGAGTGAAGCTGAAGAAAAAGCGGAAACTGGAATATCCTTTTATCCTATATATTATCGTGAATAATGAATAAAAAACACGTAAAACGACAACACGTCTATATTTGTCAATTTTTTCTTAAAATTAAAACCATAAGAAAATGTAGTTAAACTTTATAAAAAATATTTTAAAGACAAAATTAATTAAAGATAATATCCATTAATGCAATCTTAATGAATAGGCGGTAAACAACTGTTCTCACCTTAAACGCGCTCTTTGGTTCACAAGACACTGGCAGCTCTTTTAATTAAATATTTCAAAAGATTTAGTTTGAAACATGACGCGAAATTAGTTTTAATTAATTAGAAATGAGATTTTTGAAATAATTGAGAAGAAAGGTTTGATTTGTATTGATTAATAAAGTAAGTTACTTTAAATGGACGTGTATAATAGATAATGTATACATATACTATAGACTATAGTCTATGCTAATATTATAAATGTGAAAAATTCGTTTGGTTGAATACACTATTCTCCAGAATTAATAGTTTAATCTGGTAGTCCATCATATTTTATTAGTAAAATTTGCTCTTGACTACGTACACATACTTTTACGTCATTCATTTTAATTTTAGTTAGTAGCCCAAACCAAAAATATTGTGAAAATACAAACATACAAACAAAATAAAAATTTTCTTATCGAGTTCGTCGTGGCAACTGGCCGTGGATTCTCAGTCGTAGGAACTATTTAATATTTTCATTCTCTCTGGTAACAAAGCGAAGCACGGATTGAGTTCAACTAAAATTGGCAATGGAATATCTTAATGCTAGGTTCATTCTGTTTATCTGGCCATATGCGGGATACAGTGGGAACCTTAAAGATTTATATAATGTAAATAAAGTTTTATTAAAACACATATATATTCACATACATTCAGTATATGTTGCGAAGAAACTTGTCATATTTTCTTTTATATGCAAACAGCATAAACAACCGTTGCCTAAACAAACTTGTCGAGTCTCAGTAAAGGTCAAGCACGGGTTTCATATAAGAAAACTATGTTTTATATACGAGCATACCTTACTAGTTCCACCACTCAACAGGCAATGTCTCAAAAATTTTGGGGGAAGTGGAGAAATGAGGGCCTACACTAGGTTTCCTTGGTCTACCTGTAATGCACAGTGCAATAATCTTTTTAAACATGGAGTGGCTACTTTAGATGGATTTTAAGTAACTAAAAATTTTATATAGCAAAATTTTATAAACTTAATATTTTTATGTTTCATTTCAAAGTATTTATGTATATAGCAGAGTCAGTAAATATTTTTAATAAAAATATAAAATAAAATAAGTATAAATAAAACGTGAGTTGTTTCTTATAAAGATAGATAGATACACTATAAAAGTTTAAAGTTTTCACTGAAGTCGTAACTAACTCAAAGCATTATGATATAGCAAAAGTTTTTACGATAAATAGATAATTTACGAAATATGAACGTTTTATCATCTTACTTCGACGTCAGAATTCTTTTAGAAGTTTACGGCTAAGTTATGTAACTTTTTTTAGCTTTGCCTTTTTAATTAGGCCACTATTTTTTTCTATGCAGTCTTTAGTAACTTTATTGTGATTAAAAGATGAAAGTAATTTAATATTTAATACTTATTTTAAGGTCGGCTTTATGATACAAGAATTGGTTATAGGTTCTATTTCCGCTTGATGCTGTATTCTGCAAATAGCAAGGTATGTAAAAGGAACCTGAGAACCTAGTCCTAATCACTCCGCGCTTTTGAGGTTCCCTCTGCCTGCCCTGTTGTGTGCGGGATTCAGCGTGAAGCTTTTTTTATTATTATTATTCTATTGAATGAGGATGGAAGTTACAAATCCCGCTTTTTTAGTCAGAAGCTATTAGCTCAGATACATAATGATAAACGAATATTAATATTTAAACCCTAATATATATTTTAACCAAATTTGAACTAAAAATAATGAATAATAAAATAACTTTGAAACATTTTTCTTATAGATAAAACTCAAAGGGAAATGCAACTAACTGCAGACGAAGTTTCTCTAGCGTGTTATTAAAAAATTAATTCGCCGTTTTCATAGTAAATGGAAGTTTAAGAACAGCATGATTAAATTATGAATATCATATGCAGGAATATTATATAATTTTGCAGCGATGTAACTTTTGCGTTTTGTGGTGCAGGTGCACAAAGTGTAACTGTAAATACGACAGGTTGTGGGTTCGATTACCACTCAAGGAAATAAAATAATTAATATTTTAATTTTTTACTCTGATTATGAACCAAAGCGTGGCGTTGAGTGCCACCACTCAACAAGCAATGCCTCCAAAATTCAGTGGAAAATGGGGAGCAGACTTGGGGAGAAATGGGGAGTTTTTAACTCTCAACTACCTACAGCGTGAAGCTGCAAGAAAAAAATAACAGAATATCTTAACACTAAGTTCTTTCTGATTTATAGGCTTGACAAAACCTAAAGTATTTAATTTCTCCGAGTGGGAATCGAGCCAACAGCCTATCACGCTTAGCCACACGCTTGTGCTCACCACGACCAGCACGACCGAAATGCTCATAAGATAAGATTTATGTTTATAATTCTCAGATTTTGATATCCTTGGTTGGAAATATCAATACAGCAATATCTACGAAAGAGTCACGTTTCCTTGTAACTTACGTACATTTATAACTTTATTTTACTTTAAACCAATGGTTTCGAAATGAAATAGCATCATCTATTGAGGAGCACTAAGCATGCAAAATGAATATTAAAGAAAGAGGCAGATTTAGTTGCAACTGTGATAAAACTGTTACATTTTCTCGAAATTTTCTCGGAATATGTAAAGTTTACGATGGGATATCTTAAGATTAAAACTAGGTATGTTTAGTAAAGTCTTTTATTTTTTTAAGTGCATTTCCCTTAGGCTGAGAGTTTTTAGATACAGTTTTCTATATCTTTTTATTAATTTAGAGTCATGGAAATTTATTATTTTGAGGGAATTGAAGAATTCTAACATCACGTTATGGCTAATTTCATACAATTTGCGTTGACTTAGAAGTTATATATATTTTTTATAGTAAAACCCTAAAAAAATATAACTTTGTTTACAATGGGATTTGAGTCCACAAACATCGTGCGTACTGTTATCCGTTGTCCCACTGCGCATTAGTTATAATCTAATTTAAGTAATTAATTTGATAGCAACAAATAGCACGTCGTAATCATAGGATTATGTTTAGATAAATTATAATATTATTATGATTATTATCATATATAATTAGAGAAGAACATTTATGGCGTTATTAATAAATGAGGTTAACGTAACGGATAAGCCAATAAGTTGTTGTAGGCTGAAACTAGTAAAATATATACAAACTAGTTGACCCGAACGCGGCTACGCCCGCTTGAACTATACGAATATTTATTAAATATATTTATGAAATTATATTCAGTTTTCAATAGAGAGACGCGTTAAGCAAGCTCATTTTGGGTGACGTTTTCTAACAACAAACTTTGCAAATCGTTGCTTAGCAACGGTCGCATAGCGACGGTTGTTATTAACATGGCGGAATAAATTGTATGTCAAATTAATAAATATTTTAATATATTGGTATATATCGAAAATATTACAAATATGAGAAAAAAAGTATCCTATGTTCATCCCGAGACCCTCAAGTATCTCTATATGAGTATTTTATCACAATTAAATTAGCGGTTTGGCCCTGATTGCGTAAAAGACAGACAGACAGACAGAGTACTTTCGAATTTATAATATAGGTATGGATGTATACATGCTATATATATTTTCCCCTAGAGTAAATAACGTATATTAATATAGAGAGATCAATCAAAAAAAACAAAAAATATGTCAGATTATGTTACGGACCACGCTGTTTTTGCCTTCACTTTGTAAAACCATCCTTTGTTAAACTTGCTTACATCCTGATAACATTATTTGGGCTGATCTTGTACAGTGCTCCACTAATTTTACTAACTTTTATTTTTATGAGTCTTAAGGGTATATTTTTTTAGGCCAATCGAGATGTAGGGGCACAAGGGTGCCATAGTAAATGCGATGGGTTATGGGTTCGATTACCACTCGAGGAAATTAAATAATTAAGATTTTAATTTCTTGGCTCTGGTAAGTCGCGGCCAACATTCAATATCTCCAGAATTAGGCGGAAAGTGGGGAACAAACATTTTTTAATGAGAGGGGTGTGTCTTAACACTGGGTTCCCCAACTGCCCCTCTGCCCCACCCAGCTGCCCTAAAAAAATAATATTTTATAATATTGCAATGTTACTTGCGTTACCAGCTGTACCATCCCTAAGCTTCGGGAACAATGATTTATCGACTACTTGGGACGCATTCACTTCACACTTTGAAAGTTTGCCGCTCACCCGTTAGACGTTCATCTGGTGTATTATATTTTATGGATAACAGCCGCGTATGAAACTTAAGCACATTTTGGGGCATGCGTAAAATTGTTTTCTATGTAATGGTAATTTATGTAAATTTAATGTCATTTTAAGTAAAGGAAATATAGTTGGGTAATAGTAGATCAAGATTTTGATAATAACTTATTGATTCTGATATCGCGTTCAGATATTGAAATTGTTAATCTATATAAATTTTAAATTAAAAATGTTTAAAGATGTCAGAAAATGTTGCAATAGCTAAAAAAATTAATTAACAATAAATTGGGTGTTAGGATTTACAAAAATATATATCCTACATACATATATTACTCGTGGGCACAAAAAACTACTACTAGGTTGATAGTTGAAAAAAAAAAATCAATAAACTTACTTTCTCTATACAATTGGTGAAAATTAATAAAATTACATTATTAATTCTAACAACAGTTTAGTCATTCTATAGGAATTCTTACATTTATCGTAGGTATATTTAACGAGTTTACTTTAACAACCTATAATTTAAGTCTCATTTGAAATATTCAATTTGAATAGACTTATTTTAATAGTATAATAATTGACAACTACCCACAAATGGGTGAAGACGAACTATAATATTATAAACAA
Organism: Heliconius cydno galanthus; assembly: GCA_036379175.1. NCBI lineage: Eukaryota > Metazoa > Arthropoda > Insecta > Lepidoptera > Nymphalidae > Heliconius > Heliconius cydno. Next base: position 167,027 of record JAKRZM010001303.1, on the reverse strand, counting down.
GAAAGGAAAACAAACGATCGGAACTGTCCACTTAAAACTAAGCACTGGCTTTAAAGAGTTGTGTATTTAGGTCCTTTATTCAACTCGTTTTCATTGTTACTATTTGAATAGAAGTGAGCAAACACACTTAGTTAGCAGCACAATGGTTGTAGCGTTGAAACGTTAATATCTCGGTGAACGTTTAATTGCCTTACGTTTCTATTTGCTAGGCGATTTTTTACAGGTTTTTCGCAAATGTTATAAAATTTAATCTAGCACTAGATTTTCCAGACATTATTACTTCTAGGCCGGTCGTGGTGTAGGATCACAAGTGAGTGATTGTAAATGTGAGTGGTTGTGAGTTCGAATTTCGCCATCCAACACGCAGTGCTTCCAGAATTCGGCAGAAATTGGGGAAATAGAATTCGGTGGAAATTCTGGGAGAGAATGAGTCTTGACACTAAGTTCCCTCTGCCAATATAAAAAAATAAATATTTCATTTTCTTAAGTGGAAATATAATTAACAACCAGTAGTGCTAACAGTCACGCTCAGTTCAGCTCCACGATTGACCATGAAAAAAATAAATTATCTTAAATCAAATATTAGAGAGGAATCTTATTGGAAATGCCTTTCAATACGTAAGCGCCACAAATTGTGGTCGTATTTAGAATTCCTAGCTTCCAAGCTGAGATGCAACACTTTTCAGGTCGACTTCTTCGTTCTTAGCTCTAAGTTTGTTCCGATTTGCACTTGCTAGTTTAGACTACGGTTGAAAGTTACTTACTACAATTTTGTTTGAAAATGTAGTTTTTCTTTTCTTGTTATCAAGAACGTTAAAAGTTTTAAATATTTTTCTAAAAGATTGTCGGTACGAGCGCGGATTTTTGGCGGGGATGTTACATTTTAAAATGGATTTAAATATTTGTTGAATAGTTAAATTATTTATTTGAAATTTAAATCAACATTTTAAATTATAAATTAATAAGGCGCATCAAGCAAAAGATATTGCATTATTTAATATCATTTTAAATATTAAGAACATGTTATATTTGAAAATGGAGAGTGGAGTGTCTCAACACTAGATATATAGACCGTGTAATAAAGTAACGTATTAAGATTGTTTTAATTATAATATAACTGCTTCTTAAGCTAGCCAGTGTTAAGTTCCGCTGGCACTCAAAGGTATATAAAAAAATAAAAAAAAGTTAATAAAAATAGACTTAGTCTATAAACAACAATCGAGGCGTATTGTAAAATTAACAAACATAAAAACAAACTAAACCCCTCTGGGCAAACACAATTTTGTATTGGAAGTTTGACCCACTTCGCTCGTATGAAAATTATGATTAGTCCACAACTACGGATCTCCAATATGACTCTATCGACGTGTCGATATCACAAAATCAACTGACATGACGAATTTTTCCATTACTTTTATACTGCAGTGATAGAATCGTTTGCTTTATCATTGTATACGAGTACAGTGCGGATATTTCCAAATGTTATAACTTTTGAAGTTGATTATTTTTTTTAATATCTTTGCTTACTAATAAAAATATAAGTAACTAGCGGACCTGGACGCGGCTACGCCTGCTTGAAATATAAGAATATAATTTATATTCTTATATTTCAATCTATAGAAATATAATTTCAATCTAGATGAAATGCTAAAAGTGACTATTATATTTATTTTCATAAGGATGAATATCAAAATGACGCGGTAACGAACGCGGTCGCGTAGCGACGACGGTTGTTATTAACATGGCAGAATAAATTGCATGTCAAATTAGAAAGTATTTTAATTTATTAGTACATATGTGTAATGTAATATTATATAGCCTATAGCACTTCTGAAGAATGCAGCTTTCATACAAAACAAAAACATAGTAAATCGGACCAGTAGATCCAGAGATCTTAGCGTTCAAACAAACAAACAAACAAACAAACAAACAAACAAACAAACTCTTCCGCTTTATTATATTTATATTATATAAGTAATGTCTATTTAACGGCATAGTTGTCGATTAAATTTTGTCTAGTAGAGCAGGAAAGTGAAAAAAGTAGAATAAATTATTATCCTGAGTGGGGATCGAATCTACAAACATCACGTTTACAATCAGGCGCTGCATCACTGGGCCACTACGGCTATATTTGACTATATGATTTGACAATAATGCCTCCAGAATTCGGCGGAAAGTATATGTTTTAATATGAATGGAGTGCTTTACCACTAGGTTCCAGGTTCCTTCTGCCTGCTTTGCTATTTGCGTGATACAATATTATCTAAAAAAAAGATATAGATTACAATACAGAACTATTCCACAGAGATTACCTACCTACTAAACATACATTAAGAAAAGCTATAAACAATAAAACAGATGTGTTGAAAAATCGTATTTAATACACAAAGGTCCCGTGAATGGTCGCCAGAAAAACCACTATTACGTATTTCCTTGGTCTCTTAATGACGTCATTATCTACGAAATGTCTTCTCCCTGACGGTGACGCTGGAGTGAAGTGATGACAAATGACGCGGAACAATGCGGGCGGTTTGACCGCGAACTTTTAGAAGATACCTTTTATTTTTTAAGGGAATTTCTTGAACTTCTCAAAAAGTCTGAAGTTCATGCTATATATGTAAAATTTAACTTTCGAACCTAGTTAAGATACTACATTTAAAACACTTCCCTGTTATAATGACTAAACCCCATTCTCCACTTTCCGCCGAATTCTGGCGGAACTGGACACTGTGTTTTGCCTCGTGACCAGAGCTAGGAAGTGAAAATATTAAATATTTCATTTCCCCGAGTGGGGATCGAACCCGCAACCTGTTGCTTTTATAGTCACACACTAGAGCCTCTGCACTACGACTGGTCTCATAATCATCTTTGTATAATGACTTACTAATTATACTGAAATAACCAAGAGGTATAATAAGTAACTGTTTTGCAACAGTGAGCTAAAATTATCATATATGTAGGTATAAATATCTAGGTCAATACGACCACGACATTGTTGTTCCATCTTCACTCAGAGAAATGAATTCTTTTCATTTTCTCCCACTGGAACGATGAACGGCACTTAATTTTGCTACTTGAGTTGTACTCGAGTGTCTTGGATGCATGTGGATAATGGAGGACGGAGTTTCTTGACACTAGGTCTCTTTTATCTATTTCGCTATGCGGAAAAAAGATGCACTTTCAAATTATAAATTAGCTCTGTCTTGTGTAGTTTTTGACGACATTGGTCATTGATATAAAAACGATTTTACCCAATAAATAAAAATAAATAATTTTTACTAACATGATGTTTATATAATTTCTATATTTCCAAAAAAAACAACATAAACCCAGTAAACAATTGAAAATAGGTCAAGACGAAAGTTCGCAATAAAGCTGACATCAAAAGTTTTTTATGGTGGTAATATGACAAATGTCCTCGTAGCGGGCAGGGACGCGCATTTGCAAGAATAATGACGTAGGCTTTGATGTGCGGCAGGTGAAGAATGTGTTATTCTCACTGAAAGAAACTGTTTTTTTTTCTATGTCTTTGAGATAAGTAAAGGATATCTAGTGGTAGATCACTCTGTTTTAGATTTTAATGCAATTAAAAATTTGCTCTCTGTTGGTTTTTTTTCGAGTTTTGAAAATGTTACTCAATCTGGTTACAGACTATATCAGAAAGCTCTCTTTCTTATCTTGCTAAAGCTATGCAATTTTTTTGAATACACGCAAAATAGTGTGTCGCATCACTAACCTCGTTATTTACAGTGAGTGATAAGTGCGACATGTACAGAAAAAGGCGGAAAATGTACAGTTTTTTAAAGTTTCTAACCTCAAAAGGAACAACTTCGGGTTTTTTTCTCTCGTAGGATCAGTTTGTTGTCACATTTACTTCCCAGAGAGTTGAAAATCTAATACATTTAATACAAAAATTAAATATTATACGAATTTAAAAGTTATTAATACTAAGTCTTAATAGATGCATATAGAGTAAACAGAATATAGTAGTATTAATTTAATCCAATCAACGGGATACGGAAACGTATACGCTATCAACGGGTAGCTTTGTCATTAAGCTCGAGGGTTCTTATCTGAGAATAGTGTTCTTATGTAAAGACGAGACGAGCTAATGACTACATATCGTAAAAGTACTATCAGTATAGCATTTAAACTATGTTCATATTTAATTGAAAATGTTATGTATGTTTGTATTTGTCTTAATTTTTAAAAATATTGTATAGAGGCCAGCCGTGGTGTAGAGCTCGTGACGGAAAGCGCGATAGGTTGTGGGTTCGATTACCACTCCAAGAAATAAAATCGCGGTAATCGACAAAGCGTGGCTTGTATTCTGCCATTCAACACGCAATACCTCAAGAATTCGGTGGAAAATAGGAAACGGAAGCGCATTAGGTTCCCAGGTTTTCTCTGCCCACCCTGCTATGTGCGGAATACAGAAAAAAAAAATATATAGTCGCATATTATTTAGGAATTAATAATATTTTCACTTTTTTTTGTATTAAGTATCAATTTATTTTCCAACTTTCAATTTTTCTTTTATTTTGAGACACTGCGTGATGAAGCCCAATGCCAGATTTATTTAATAAAATTGATATAAATATTGTTTTTTAAACCACTTTTCCGAATAGAATTTTACTAATGTCTGTCAATTAATAAACTCTTCAATTGATTTATTCAATAGCGAAGATATTAACAGAATAAAAACATAAGTATATTACTGTCATTCTAAAAAAATCTCATTTTCCCGGAAATTGAAAAATTGAGAATCTAATACACAAACGTTGCTTTTACAGTCAAAGGGTTGGGGTTCCACGGCAGCCTCGAAAAGAAGATAGATAGATAGATAGATAAACTCTTTATTGCATACATAAACAAACAGAAGAAGTAGACCCAAGCTTGCTTAAATACAAGATAAATGCTATATATGTATGTAAAGGAAAATAATATTTCTCTATCTAAATTTAAATAAGATCCAGATATAGGGCAAGGCACTAAAATACACGAATTTAGCTTTTCGCGTTGTAATTTAGTAGTACGAGAACGCTTCAAAAGTCCCATAATTACACACTTGTAAAGCATTTAAATTTCACAGTAGCCATTAGTGCAGCTACAGTTTTAATGTACAAGTTAAGGAGTTGCCTAACAAACTATTAATAGTGGAAGATAAGGCGACTCTTGTTTATGGTATTTAGGAAGTCTTTAGCGGACGTTTAGGATGGGCGAGCTCTTATGTAAATTTGATACACACGCTCGTTTTCAGACGTGAGTTGTGTTAAATTATGTAATTTTTTGAAATTTTGATATGTTTTGCAGAAAATGGTGATTGTAGGTTTAATTTGATTTTGTGCTATATAAGCTTATGGTAAATATTAGCTTTTCTATCCTTAAATTAAGTGCAGAGTTAGGTTTCGATATTTAGTGCGTGTTGTTTTGAAAACAGATTAAATGGAACGAGAATTTTTTGTCGCAAGATTATCTCATAATTATAAAAATAAAGGATGAATATTATAATAAAAGGTAAGCTTACCGAATGATAAAATTTTGTACAATAATATCTGAGCGAATATTCACTATTATTTCACGCTATTATTCTGTAATCAGAATCACAACAATGCTTTTTTGTTCATTTGCTAGAAATATATACACAGCCTTACTTACTTACATTATATATCCACATATTGGTATACCACATAATTAATAAATTTCTTCTTGGTCTGCCCTCCTGCTCACCCTACCCCGTTCGAACATGGACATCGTGATCGACGCCTCCAGATTCTTGCTTGTCATCAGCCTATCGTCGTCCACTGCTGAACGTAGGCCTCCCTCATCAAGCGCCAACCATCCCGGTCTTGGGCTTCTCGCATACATCCAGTGCCAGCCACCTTCTTTAAATCGTCCGTCCATCGTGCTGAAGGGCGTCCTACACTACGCTTGCCTAAGCGCGGTCTCCACTCTAGCACGTATCGGCTCCATCGACCGTCGGTACGTCTGGAGACATGGCCGGCCCAGTTCCACTTCAACGTGCTGATTCTTCGTGCAATGTCAGTGACTTTGGTTCTCTGGCGAAACATTCTGCTTAACAGATCCAAAAAATAAGTGCAAATTTATATCTCACTAATGTATCTATTCAACAAAATATATATTTAATAAAAAAAAAACTATAATGACACATCTTCTAAAATTTAATGGAAAAATGAGAAATTAATAGAAAAAATGTCACATAATACAAACAATAGCTTCATAGATTTAATTGAATATGCAGTTAATTTATTTTAATACAAAAAATATATAATCAAGTGCAAAAAGAGCCGTCAGTATAATTTTGAATGACCACAAGGAAGGAACACGTTTGATATCACAACTGGTGTCTAACTCTTCTGATAACTAAATAGACGTTATTATGACATAAACTTAGTTACGAAGTAGTAGAAAGCTACTTTATAGTTTGAAATTTGGATATTCTGTTGCAAACAAAATCAATGTCTAGTGTGTCACTGTTATTTCGAAATTTTTGGTGAAAGTTGAATTTAATTTGTTTCAGAATGAATTTACTGAATTTCATGAAATGTTTAAAATATATTTCTGAAGTCAATTCTAGATAATGAATAATATAAATAGGCTAATAGAGCCTGCTATATAAGCAGAGAGAACCTAGTGTTAAGGTTAAATCATTATTTTATTAAAATATAATTGTAATTGATTGTTCATTAACACATAATCATTAAGAGAATATTATTTATTTAATTTTGTAATTTCTTCGCTTTGGTAACGAGATCTTTACAGAATTCGGTGGAAAATGGGGAATGAAAGTGTCTTAATGGAAACGAAGTAAATTAATACTAGGTTCCCAGGTTCCCTCTGCCTATCCTAATATGTGCACGATACAGCGTGAAAGTAAAAAAAGAAAAAAGTAAGCCCCGAGATACGAGAAAAAAAACCTAAAATAAATAAAGAACTTAATCCAATAAGAAAATTTTATGATACATCCACTCTAATTTACGAAACGCAATTACCCTCTCCGAGTAAATTTCTTAAATTTCTCAACAAGTAAGTTAGAAAACGTGACAGCAGTCGCGAAACTCCGTAATCAGGTAGCAACTTGTTAAATTACGTCGCTTACAATCCTCATTAGTACGGGCTTACAGCAATTATCTCGAGTTGCACTCTCCTCATATTTTCTTGAACTCCTGCATGCATAAGCTCCAAACTCAAAAGATCCTTGGACTGCATTTTTAAGCACTGCTGGTTTGTAGATTCGTTACCTTGGAGATTTAGGTTAAATTATATGGTAAAATAATATTTTGTTTGTGGGGACGCTGTCATGACATAATTATATAGTAAAGACGTATCATAAAAAAATATAATCAAATTAATATAAAAATGTAAAGCTTTTAAATAGTAAACCGTGACCCAAAAAAAATTAAATATTCCTTTATTTATATAAGCAAGTAATGTTTTAGCCCACAAACTTCATGTTATTTATGAAGAATAAAGAAAACTTTGAAAATTCAATCATTTTTTTATTAATTTCAAGCTTCCAAAAATATACGTAAAATAGCAGAATAGGCAGACATAATATAGTGTTACAACACTCCATTTCATTAAGGATTTATTATTTATATGTTAGCGATAAGCGAGGAAATGGAAATCATAAATTTCAATTGGGAATCGAATCTACAACCTTCGCGCCCCCAAAATGCCTACTTTATCACGAACGCCCCACAAAATAAACACTTTCCATATTTAACGTCCAATAAAAAATAATAATAATAATACTGTTAATAGTCCACATATTTCGTAATATAATTTTGCAAGTTCCAAAGTTGGTAAGTTTGCGTCACGTTTCACAAAGGATATCATAAAGTGGTAGCGAGTGGGCAGCGCTAAAGCAGACTATTAATCATGCTTTATTTATGTGTTTACTATGAGAAACATTGATTTATACTTGAAAATATTGTCGTATAGCTTTTATATTTAAAAAATATAATATATTTATTGATATTTTAATTATTAATAAGATTATATTTTTGCATCTTGATGGTAGAAATGGAGGATGGAGGGAGTTTTAAGAGATTTTCGGAAAGATTTTTATAAGAGATGTTCTCTCTGTTTTTAAAACATGCAGGAACAGTAAATTTTTGAATTTAAAAATATTTATTTATTATTAATAATTGAATATTAATCTTGGGAAGATTTAAGAAAATCCGTTCCCATTAAGACTCTTCCGTTCCCCAGTTTCCGCTAAATTCTAGGTGCATAGCGTATTAAATCTCAACGCCGCGATTTATTTCGGTACCAGAGCATTTATTATTTCTTGTTCCCAAAATAATAGCAATAAAAAAAAATAAAGTGTATTGTAGGTTTAGTCCATATTAAAAAAAATATTTTTTTTTTCCCCGATTGATAGACACAGTAGGCGTTATGTTCCTCAGACATAAATTTCAAATTAATGAGAATGTGTGGCATGTTGTTTCTAGGAAACGTGGGTTCGATTCCCGCCATATAATTTTTTTTATACGTTTCCTAAAATATTTTTCGATCTTTAGTACGAAATAAATTTAAAAGTTCACAAATATGTAGTTTGAATGTAGCTTTTTCAGATTTTCATATAATATTCTTACAGGCCTACAGTTCTGTGGGCAACCACAACACGTTATACGTCCGCGGCACGCAACTGCTCGTAATAAAATTACAATTTTTGTTTTTTAAAAGATTTTTATTAAACGCATAGCGCGGCTCTGTTGCTGGCAATGCCGAAACGATACACGCCGATACACGCGATATCCCGATAGATATTGGGAATAAAGTTTTTTAATGTAGTATTATTTAAAGTGCTGCAAAATCGACTGGTTGTCGGTTCGATTCCCACTCGAAGAAATTAAATATTTATTTAAATTTATATTTCCATTTCTCTGGTGTCGAGGTAAAGCACGGTGTTGAGTCCCGCCACTCAACATGCAATACCTCCAGAATTCGGCTGAAGGTGGGAAACAGTGTCTTAACACGAGGTTCCCTCTGCCTACCCTGCTGTGTTCTAATGCCTTAGATCCTAAACTGTTGATAGAAATTATTTTTATTCATAATATATTTACATAAATATGTTCATATTTGAATCTTATAAAGGTTTCTATATGAGAAAAAGTTAATCTAGACTAAACAATTATACTCATTGACACAAAATTACTTTTCTAACCATATAAAGTTAAAATATTTGTTCTAATCTTATTCAAATTATTTAGCCCGTAGCCCGTGAAGGGTCAAGTGGAGTTAGGCGGCTCTTTTCATGTATGAATTTCACCAAATACATTTTTATATTATGTTTGACCCTCTTCGAACATTGAACTCGGACCCAGTTGTTAATACTTACAGCAAGTGTAATGTTAGTGCGTGTTATAAAGAAAAATGGGAAGTTATACTTAATCTTTTTAACTTACTTAAAAGCATTTAATGTCAATTATGTTTTGCGTGGCGGAACGCAACGCCACGCTTGCCTCGTCAATAAAATATAGAAATAAAAATGTTAAATATTTTATTTCCCCGAAAAGGAATTGAATCCACAACCGTGCCACCGGACCACGAAGGCCTCAATGTTACATCTCCTTACATTTATTACTTCTTATTCTAAATTTCTTGTAAATATACGGTATTTCCTAAAAAAATATGCTTAAAAAATTAATATTACTTTGAAAAATATTTAAAATGTAACATTAAAAAGTAACAAAACGAATTTGATAACAAAATGGTTTAACGCAGAAGAACCTCTCGTACGGTATGTGAGGGAACATAAACTGCACTTCCGGTGATATTAACAGCATGGGTTATTGACTAAATTACATAAAATGGCCGCCTGGCATCCGAGGTCCAGGCTGCATAGTGTATAACATTTTGTATTCTGATATTATTTTTCATGAAGCTACCTTGTTTTATATGAAAACTAGCGACCCTCTTGCGGCTTCGCCCGCTTTTACTACTGGATTATTTATATCATGTAAAAAAGTTTGCAAAGCACTTAAGATTTTTTTTTTTTCGAGCTTGTGGTTAATGCTGAAGAGGGTATTCTGTCCCTGATGAAAAGCAAGCACGACGTGGCTGCCTGTGAGGAAAATTAAATAGAATGCATGGGCCGGGAATCGAACCCGGGCCGCCCGCGTGGCAGGCGAGCATTCTACCACTGAACCACCGATGCGTGTAAGGCAAGCGGGCACGGCGGACGCATGGCGAGTGGCGAGCCGTTTCGCAGCAAGGATTTTTTTGATATTGTAACAACTTCTAAAGTACTTATTAAAATGAAAAACAGTAAAAGACAGTTTTGGTCTACATTAAATGGCCAACGTAACTAATGTACTTATTTATATGCTGAGAGTAAGGGATAAGTGAAACTTGAGTAACATACAGCTGATGTGTCAACGGCGGGATGTGTCAACAATTAAATGCGTTTTTCTGTAAAACTATTCGCAATTTCGAAATATTGTAAAAAGCAAATTTTATCTTCGTTTAACGTAGAAAATTAATAAAGTATTTTAAAGGATAAGGATTAATACCATTATGGAAAAATATCCCTCACAATAAAAAATATATTGAAATTATTATTTTTAGACAGAAAAATGATCACTACACGTTATTCTTAAAAGATACGAATATGCTCTCGCGGACTTTTTTGTAGATCTTATTAAGAGGAACAATACTCCAGTACATTTTTTTCATGTAGTACTTACCATTAGAGCAGCGCATGCGCGAAAGTGTCTCAACGGGTAGGACTTTATACACATTTATCGTATTTATGTTAATTTACATAAGAATGTACAAATAATAAACTATATATAAACCTTCTACGAAAAACACTCGACTTAATGGTGAAGACCGCATCAAAATCCGTTGGGTGGTTTAGAAGAAGAAGAGTTAGAAACAACAGACAGACACGAAAAGCGACTTTGTTTTATAAGATATAGGATAGGATATGAAAAATTGTACATAAGGTACGTCTTTTTTGAAAATTTTGCTTATTAAGTCATATTAATAATAATAATAATAATAACTCTTTATTGTACACCCAGGAAAAGACAATAAAAAAAATACAATAAAATTATATAAATGTACAAAAGGCGGCCTTATTGCTTAATAGCAATTTCTGCCAGGCAACCTTAAGGCAGAGAAAATAGCAAATTAAGATATGGGTAGGGTGCAAAAATATATATATATATATATAATTAAAGGTATAAAATAAATAAGAATATATTTACCATACATAACATACAAAGCATACATAAATACATATAGCCATATTGTGTTTCTATAACTCAATTCATATTATAGATCATACAATATCTCTATAATAATATTATTAAAATTATATTATTATTGACATGAATTAATTAAAAATTATTAATTAATTAATTAAAATTTTTGAGAAAATAATTAATAAGGGATGTGATCATCAATGCACAGATATTTGATATCCATTATAAATTGCTCTATAATAAATGACAAGTGATATATCGTATAAGCTTTGTTAAATAAATAACTTATTTTTGCTTCGTATAAACATTATTTGCTTTACTGATACCAACGTTCCAAATAGTTTACAATATTCGTTTTTACCTGTATCCACAGAATACTACAAATTGAAATCCGTCAAAAGTAGTTTTGTTTAATAGGATATCGAGTGGTTTGGGAATAGTACAAACACGTTTCAACAAAATCAAACGGTGACAAAATACATATATATGTTGCTTTTGAAATATTTTTAATTTATTTTATTTTTAAATTTTCATTTATTTTGCAATAAAATATTTTTTAAGATTTAATTTATTTTATGTACTTTAAATGTTAATAAATTTTTTAACAGTTTTACTAAGACCACACATATGATAATGTTTTAATTAAGGAACTATTGTTTTTGTGAGTAATAATAACATGGCAACCTTTTACTTTACCGAAAATAAGGTTTCGGCTGAAAATATTGAAAACAAATATTATTGTTAATACAGTATGTTGGAACGTATCCAATATTTTCTGGCCGTAAATTTAGGTTTTCCAAAAATTGTGAGCTTGTATATTTTTATATCAATTTGTTTACACTTTTAGCCACTCGTGAAACTTTATTATACCACATTAGTTTGGTTACCGTCACCGTTTTTTTTCGTTATTTCACGCTGCATGTAGCAGGGAAGGCAGAGGGAACCTAGTGTTAAAGCACTCCGTTCCCAACGCAACGTCCAACTTTCGAGATAGCTTGTTGAATGGGAGAATAGAGCTAAAATAAATCGAATATCGAAGCATTTTTCTTTAATTTCACGCTGTACCCCACACATATCAGAGTAGGCAGAAGGAACCCAGTGTTAAGGTACTCCGTTCTCATTAAGATGCATCCTTTCTCCACTTAACGCTGAATTCTGGGGGCATTCCGTATCGAATCGGTACCAGAGTAGAGAAATTAAAATATTAATTATTTTATTTCATTGAGTGAGAATCGAATCCACAATCTGTTTTGCTTCGTAACCAGAGCGAACATGAATGTACTCCACAACTGGTGTCAATTGGAATTTGTAAGATAAAGTCTGATTTGAGCAGTTCTAAATAACTAGAAATAAAAATACTGAGTGATTTATCACTAGATTTTTGTATATAATATATTGTAATGGATTTACTTGATTACACGACATAAACAATTATAACCCAATTTCATATATCCTTTAGAATATACCTAGAAACGTATCTGGTATAAGGAAATACCATTTTCATTAATACTAACCAAGTTATTTTCCCATCGCACTTTGCTTGACAAATTAATTGTTTCGCCGACAAATTGTCGTTGTTTGGGATAATATTCTTTCCTGATGAGGGTCCGTCCCCTTAATATTTCTATGAAAGTGATTTTTTTTTAATTAAGGGTTTTTTTTATTATTACTTATCTGTATACGTAATCAGAATATAATGAAATCATTTCTTATATTTTTGATAAAAAATAAATAAACATATGGTACATTAAGATTTATTAGCTTCACGCTGTATCCCGCACACAGCAGGGTAGGCAGAGGGATCCTAATATAAAGACATTCGTCATTTTTCGAAGAATTCTGGAGACATCGTGTGTTGAGTGGCAGAACTCAACGCCGCGCTTTGCCTCTGCCGTGCAAGCTCATAAAAAAGATTTATTAATATTTCACAAGTTCGACTTTTCCATCGCTGTATTTAAACTATATATCTTATACTGAGACTTTCATAGTAGGTCATTTTTAATTGTTTTCAAAAAGAACAAGCTTCTAAATTCAACCGATATTTTACGAAAGATTTTTTCATTGAAAATATATCTCTTAAACCATGAAAACAATTTTATTCATAACAATTTTCGTTTGAAATTTTATTGAAAAAAGGACGAAATATTCGTTAGGTCATAAAATATTGTCTGTGTTGTATTGATATATGGAGTGTGCTACCTTCAATAATTTTACAGTCTCCATAGTATTCGAGTAAAATTACTGTGACATACGAACGGATGGACAGACGAAATTATAATGGTTCTGTTTTGTGACATTTGCCTACGGATCCCTAAAAACATCTAATATCAACGATCAGCGATCGTAATTTTGGTACGTAGCACACCTGTATTGACGATACCAGTTAAAGAACACAAAGCTAGTTCAGATACTTGTGAGGAAAATTAAAGGAATTCACTTTTTATGTTAAAATATGCTGAACGGAGTAAATTAAATGCATCCTGGTAATATTTCATTTTAAAGAAAAAGATGCTTGATTTTTATGGTTGACGTAATCTCTATCATTTTCACCTTGCATTTTACGGAATATCAAGATTTCGTTCTATTCCCAGTGGAGTTGAATGCAAAATACTTCTGTTCTGTCTTTTACTTTCTGGAATATTACAAAAAGTTATAAAAATAGTCGACAAAAAGTACTCAAATATGCTAAATATTTTGATTTATTTAACATTGTTATTTAGTGAAAGAAAAAGCTTCAGCAAGTTTGTTATTCTTCGCTTTTTACAAAACCGAAGCGAAACGAGCTAAGTAAATAAAAAATCACTGCATTTCCACTTTTAGACTATATGTGTAATGCATTAGCTCACTAGACCAAGAATTATATTCCCATAGTAAAATATTTCTGAAACAACATTTTTTTTAACTGTGAACGTTTACCTCCCGAAGCGTTACTCGTGAAAGCTTTCATTCGAAAGCTGGAAGAAGCGTTTTTATCTTATTTCATTAATATCTTCATATTCTTTTTATTTTTATACTGTATTCCGCTCTACAATATTTTTATTTAGCTAATATTTTATTTTCACAGTAATCCTGGGAACCTAGTGTTGAGACACTCCGTTCTCTATTCATATTTTGATACTTTAAAAACTGATAACTCAATTTGGGTTATATTGAACTTATATTCATATCAATCATGTATGTTTTGCGAAATACATAAAGACAAATACTTATAGCTTCACGCATGAAGTAGGGTAAGGGAACCTAGTGTGGAAATACTTCCATTCCAGTTCCAGAACTACTTCCGCATTTTGCTCTTTTAATTAATAAATCGAGGAAATGAAAATAATTCCGAAGCCACATCAGTAACTTTTACATTCAAGCGCAATCGCACTACACCTCAACACCCCCCTAACCAGAACGTGAAATAAATATTTAAATATATTATAACATTTTATCACGAATCGAACCCATAACTATTTCTATGTTCAGTTAAACACTTCTCATCTATATCGCGATGGCAATATTCTATGGTGCCATCAAAAATGGAATTACACCATGAAAATTATAATGTAAGACGATTCTGACCATTCGTAAGGGAAAGGTTCCAAGTTAGCTGTATGGGTAATTGCAGTTCGGCGTTTGTTGTTCTTATCTGCGAGGCTAATGAACGGAACAGCGGCAGCTAAAACTTTGGGGTTAAATTTCAAGTTCCATATGTTTTTTACTTGCGCTATTTCAAGAAAGTTCCCTATCTAATGAACTCAGTTGGTTCATTTTCACTTAATTACGGTTTTGTAAGGCAGTGCGCTATGTGGCTTATAGTAGTTATATATATTTTTTAACTTTGCGCTTTTTTTCCACATTATAGAGAATGCAGAGAGAGTTTTAGTGTTAAGTCACTTAGTTTTCTGGTTTCCATACAATCACTCAACGTTATGATTTGTGTTGCCTCAGTGAAATAACCTCTATATTTTTTTGTTTCCCTTTTTTCTTCATGAGAAGATAGGCAGATAGAGTGAGAGCCTGGGAACGTAGTGTTAAGACAATAAGTTTCTATAAAAACACTTGCGTTACCCATTTACCAGTGAATTCTATATTGTATTGATTATATACTTGAATATTACAGTCATTGGCCATTGTGCCACAATAGTTACAGATTGTTCTTTTAAATTGTAAAGCTTAATTTATGTTTATAGCTCTAAGATTAAGTAGTAAATGTTGAACGAACTTATATCAAATATGTAAGTTACTTTATGATCATGAGAAGGTCGTGTGTTTTATTATATTTTATTACCAACATACTATGTTGCCTTAAAACGTAAAAATATGAGTGATTAAGAAAAAACTTACGTTAAAAATTTAATTATAACGTTTATCCCAGAAATATTTAGATTTATAATTCAGAAGACTTTACAAAAAAATAATATAATGCATAGAAATCCGCCTTTGGTATTGGATGTGACTGACACAAATAATTGGCACATATATGACCTGTATTGTACTTAACACCTGCAGATATACATGGATTAGTAGTAAAAACTACTATAAGTACCGATTTCTTATGAAACTTTAATTCAATAAATAAGTAATTTAAGTAAGTATTACATATATAAACAAACATACACGTAATAACATAAATTACCACAAGTTTTTGGAAGCAAAATACAATCAACATACCAGAATATTAGTCGAATGTCAAATTGACAACTTCCTGTTTTTACAAGTCCATTAGTAAGAGACTAATAACTAAATTTGAGGTCATCGTGACGCAGTGGCACGATGTATAGTGTGACTGTCACCGCGACGGTTGCAGGTTTTATTTCTACTAGGAGGAATGAATATATGAACCTACACACAATAACTCGAAAATTCGGTGGAAAGTATAAAATGGAGTGTCGTAACACTAAGTTCCCTCTGCCTACCCTGTTATATATGGGATACAGCGTGAAGGTGAAAAAAAAATTTTTTTTTTTCTATACAACACCTCAAAAGGCAAGTGAGAAAAAAACCTCTATAATCCACAAATCCAAACAAAACCGTTCTACAGTTTCATATTTGCTAGTTGCGTTTCATTCAAAGACATCCCGACGCTTGCACACGCTTTACACGTCAATAGAAACCCGACGCGTATTGTAGGTATTGTGCCATATGAGTAAACACGCTTCACGCATCCCGCCGGGTTAATGATACGTACGTATTGGAGCTAAAGCTGGTAGCTTGCGCCTTTGATATTCCTCCTGTGATTTTTCAAAGGACCTTTTTTTTTTTCAGAGTGACCTATTTTGTTAATTTGCTGCGTATTACGATTTCGGCTTTGATATGAGTAGCGAAATTTCTATTTGGTAAATGATTCATAATTGTCTGGATGAATAAGTTACAATTTTGGGTAATTTTTGCATATGTTGTATCATTTATGAATTAAAATAACAATAAATTTAACATTCTACTGTTATTATTAGTAGCTTATATTATCTTGCCAGAGTTTCTAGGGAAAATAAAAATAATTAATTTCTCCGTATATGGAACCCTCAATCAATTACATTCTAATGGTGTTTCACTCCGACCTTAAAAAAGTAAAATAATAAAAAAATAATCATGAAATATGGGATTTATTTATTTATTCTATTTAAAGTTGGCTAAAATAATCTAGGTAAAACTCTCTTCTCCCTTTCTTATCAATACATTTTCGACAACATCCGACAAACATTATTTATTGACTAATATAATATTAACAGTAATTCGTCCATAAAAAATATATATAAAATCCATTAGCAGAAAAACTTTTTCATATACAGGGGTATAAAATTCAAATTACTTTAAAAGCATTTATTTAGGTCAGGCAATCTCGTTAACGATAGTGACAATGTAGATGCGTCGTATGAACTTCTTATTTTATTTTCATCCATATGTTAATTGTGAACTATTGTTGTTCTAAAAATACTATGTGTTTTTACTGTTTATTTGTATAATACATTTAGGTATATATCGACAGATATTTAAATAAAACTCTCCGTTCCCATTAAGATACTTCCGTTTCCCAATTTCCGCCTAATTCTGGAGGCTGAGGCTTGCGTGTTGAGTGGCGGAACTGAACGCCGTGATTTACTTATTCAGAGATTAATTTATTCAATTTCAGATTAAGTTTTTGAGGCCATCATGGCGCAACGAGATAGCATCTGATTGCAAACGCGATGCTTGTGGGCTCAATCACCAATCGTGACTATTAAGACTATTAATTAGTGAATCATTTTCATTTCCCCGCTCTGGCAAGATATAATGCGGCGTTAAGTTCTGTAAATCACAACGTACCGTACTCAAATGTAAGCCTAAAGCGAAGAACGAAGTGACTTGACGCTAGGTTTTTCTTTTTCTTCTTTCTTCGTTCTTGTCAAACGTGAAACTAAAAAAATATATATTTTTGACGTAAAATTTAACATCAATTAGGTATGAAAGTAACTAAAATCATAAAAACATTTTCAATACCCTTCTAGCTCATTTCCACTTTCACAATTACAATAAAATATAAACAGATTTCACAAACACAGTTGTTTCCTAACTCGTAAAGTGGCGTTGCCGTTTTAGATTTTAATGTATTCGGTCATATTTTATTAAGGACTAAGAGCATTCAGCAATTTCGAGATACTGGATTTTATGATTTTTGAAGTGATGTAACGGATGAGGAGAACGTTAATTTTAATGAATCTGTTAGTAGATACTCAAATAAAAATA
Organism: Heliconius cydno galanthus; assembly: GCA_036379175.1. NCBI lineage: Eukaryota > Metazoa > Arthropoda > Insecta > Lepidoptera > Nymphalidae > Heliconius > Heliconius cydno. The sequence continues at coordinate 149,082 of JAKRZM010001303.1, read as the reverse complement.
TACCGATTGTTTAATATAAGAAAAGGTTTTTTTTATCAAGTTATTCTCATGTTATTGGAAGGTTTCTGACTGTTTAATTCTAGGACGAGGTCATATTTACAGTTCTTTAATTTTTTTAAATGGCTTTTGAATTCAAGAAGAAGCTTCATAATTCGTCTTGCATGCAGCAGGATATGCAAAGAGATAGACAAGAGTACCTTTGCGCTTTCCGCTTGAATTCCAGACATAGTGTGTTGAGTGGCGAAACTCAACGCCGTGTTTTGAAGGTTGTTGTAACAGCGTGGGGAACTAAAAATAATTAATTCACGAGTCAACATTTAATAAATGTAAACACTTTTTCCAAAGATTGACTTGAATTTATCGTCACATATAATGTAATTTCGTTAATTGCATGCTAACAACATAAATAAATTGTAACTAATGTAAATGTAAATAACAAATGTAAATAACTTTGAACGTAGCTTGATAAGAACGTATAGCTTAGTGATCACAGCGCGGGTTCAAATACCACTACATTTTCTAAAAAAAGTAATAAATAATATTGATTTGTTGTTGATACATAGGTAAACAAAGAATTATTAAAAATTCCTATGAATTACGGATATATTCAAACAAAAAGCTTAACTAATTATAAAGTTAAATTAATAATTAACAAGCCGAAGATTAAACCCAAAATTCTATTTTCAGGAGATACCATATATTGATGTCACAAGTTTCAGGAGTACACAGTCCATTAATTACATTCCTAGAGCTGAAATAAATAGAAGTGGTTGAAAGTTTTTAATTAGAATCTTGTAATTACAATATGAAATATATTAGTTTCCACGTTCCACCACGTTTTCTACTTTCCGCCGAATTCTAGAGGTATTGCTTATTGAGTGGTGGAACTCAACGCCCTAATATTATATATTCCGCATTATATGGAATACATTTAAAATACATTCGTATATCATACATATATGTTCATTTTTAGCATTTAAAATTAGGTAATATTAACAGCCCGATCCTTCTCTGTGCCTACTCTACTACATACGAAAGTAAATAGAAGTGTTGAAACGTACAAGTATTGCGTACTGTATGTTAACTTCATTTTCTTTCATATACATTACACGTTAGGCCGAGGAAACCACTGAGTGTTAAAACACTCCATTTCACCATTAAGACACTTCCGTTCCCCACTTTGCACCGAATTCTTGAGGCAATCAGTTTGTTTTTCAATAAAATACATATTATACATATCTAAATAGCTATTCATATATAACAAAATGCTTATAACTACTCTTGCTCGCTATTGTCTGATAACAATAATAAACTTAATAGGTAGCTTGCCTCGTGGAATTGGGACGCCTTAATAGATACTGACCTCTATTCGAAAACTACAACGTTCTTTTCATTAACAATTTCTTAACCTATTTTGGGATTGTTACGATTTCATATAATATTTATATTCGTGTCTTTTCTTAATAATTAGAGAAGACCATTGTTGTTCAGTGGAAAAGTGTCTAAGTACAAACATGATAGACGTTGGTATGATCCCAGCTCCATTACAAGCGCTATGATTTTGGGCACAATAACTATTAATATAGAAATTAATTATTTTCTTTCCACCATTCTAGTTGCGGCCTTAAGAACATAACGAATGTCTTGAATTTGGGGGGAGAACGGAGTGTATTATCACTAGCTACTCTATGCCTATACCGCATGAATAGCGGGATAAATATGGGTGTAATACTGACTTCTACTATTTATAATTCCTTTATCATTCAATGTTTTTCTATTAATTATTATTAATTATTCACAATTATTGTCATCAGAACTGAAGTTTGAACCATAATGATTTAAAATAAAATCAATTTATTACGACCAGACACTTACAAGACAAGTTTCAGCGTTATTTATTGTTTAGTTAATAATATATTATTAAAAATCTATGTATACTGATGCAGTCAACGACGTAAGAGGAGGATTATTAAATATTTTGCTCAAAAGTCCATTGTACTCTAAAATGCTGACACAAAATAATGAAGCCAAATCGTTAAATCTTTTCCTATCTATATTTAGAGGATAGATCGTCTTTTGTTAAGTAAAATAAGGACGACACGTGCAAGGCCGCACCCGACGCCCGTTTAAATATTCAATAAAATCTGTCCTTAAGTAGGTAAATCAACCATTTATACCCCTTTTATAAAATACACCACGAAAAAGTATTAGGGACAGAAAAGTCTCAAAGTAAAGAAATTTTCCTCATTTGAATACGTGACTAAAATAAAAAGCTTGACTTTCAAAGTTAAGGGATGCTAACCTTAAAGTGCTTCTCTTAGACAGTCCAAATAGGTTATATTGTTTTTTCTATTAATTTTGTTAATCACATAGTTTAAATTCAAATTGGCTTAGTGTTAAACGATTTTGAAAATCCAAATTCATAATTTACTTGAATTTAAATCTTTACAACGTATAAAGTCGTTTACACCGATTAAAGAACGAACGAATTTTGATGCGATTTACGTATTATATTAGAATGAAGCCAAATGTGTCAAAGATTTGTAATGTGATACCTAAAAAAACATATTTTCGTTCGTTTCCGTTACAATCAGATATAAACGATAGCCACAGTTGTTTAGTCCATGCAGGCGAAGCCATAAGCTGAAATCGAAAAGAACATACGAAAAAAAGAACAAAAATATATATATTTAATTCTTTTTTTCAATATATATAATTTTATACATACGTTTATACTATTTCCAGACAACCTTTGGAGCACAAAAGAAGCTATCATTATAATGAGCAAGTAGGTAGTGGATGAAATTATAACAATAGAAAAAAAAAGTAATTAAGATGCTCTAAACAGTAAATACTTTAAAAATATCTTACTTAGTCTTCCTTTTATACGCTATATTTTTACAAAAGAAGAATTATTAATTAAAAATCTTTCATAATATGGCTTAGCATTTACTTTGTAGAAGTAATAAATTCAGATTATTCAATAAAGAAACGGGAAATGTAATAACGAGCAGTATTTTCCATTCAACAATAATATATTTTATAATTTCCGTACATCGTTTTTCGAGGGGAAAAGGCATAAGTAGTACAAATAGGGGAAGAAAGCAGAAAAAATATCATAAATATCTCCTGGGTACGAAAACTTAGAATTGAGTGTTCGCGTATATTTCTGTAATTAAATCGTATACTTTATTGTGCACACAAGGATATCTTGATACATAATATGATAAAATTAGAACAGAAAATAAGTTTTTTGACTTCAAATTGTATCCAGCACTTTGCACAGTAGGCAAAAGGAACCTGGGAACCTAATGTTAAGCATTCGTGTTCCGACTTTTTGCCGAATTCTTAGGGCATTTTACCGCGTTTTGCCCGGTTATAAGGGATAGGAAATGCTAATATTAAATATTTTATTCCCCCTTATGGAATATATCAGATAGGTTACAAGTTAACTGAAAGTGCTTAGGAATAATATCCATACTATTTTTTATTGTATAAGAAATTTATATAAATAATTATAGCACTTTTGACAAAGCGTAGCGTTGAGTTACGGTCAACACTTAATAATTGAAAATTCTTCTTCTTCAATTATAGTCTTAACACTATAATTTCTCTCTCCCTAAATTATTGTATTAAATAGAGAAAAGGCGTTAAACATAAAAAGAAATGACAAACATTTAAAAATTTTAAATATTTTATATAAAGAAAACTCCAAAAAAACCTTTGTTGTGTGACAATTACATACAATTATGCACACCGACGTCGAGTACACTTCTGTTCCTAATTTACATAACACGCTCGCTGGATTTCCTTTTCAGAGGTGCGTCTTTTGTCAGAATGAAAACAAAGACGGCACGAGTAAAAAGGTTAGAAGAGTCAAAAAATTGGTCAAGCGCCTTTAGTTTAGTTTGTTTGCGAAAGAAAGGATTCTGTAAGATTTCTTTCTTCATTGTTTAGATGGCAAGACCAATCGTGGTGCAGGGGGAGAAGCGTGTGACAGTAAGCGCGACAGGTTGCAGGTTCAATTCCCACTCGTTTTTGATATGAACACGAGGTATATCTTATATGTGATATCTTAACACGAGGTTTCCTTTGCCTACCCTGCTGTGTGCGGGATACAGCGTGAAGCTAATTTGATAGATTTGATTTAAAACTGTCACACAAAGATTGCGTGAATGTAATAAAATAACGATAAGTAAAAAACATCAACAAAATTTGAATGTTGGCATAAAATCAATAATGGTTAAAAACTAGGTAAATCTCCAAACTCATTAAAGTTAACAGTTTAAGTGAAATATTGACTGAACCTTGCTAAAACACCATCAAGTCAAATTGCGAAGGTGCTCTCTTCGATGACAGAGATTAACTAGGAAGCTTTTCCGAGTTAAAACAACGATGAATTTTCACATTCCAATTTCAATATTAAAGGCACAAATGCCATCTTACTAACTTCTCATATAAGTACTTTTGCATCCGTATATGTAAATATCTTTCGATCACATATAAGATCTAATATGGACAAACACTGTCAATTATGTACTATACGAAAATTGAATATAAACATGTTCACGTATATGGACATAGATAAAAAATAAATAGAGTTTTTCTTTATAAGCAATAATAAATAGGTTTTCCTTTCTTAATAGAAAAATAAATATTTACGTCAATATTTTTAGTTTCAAGTTGCATCCTGCGTATTAGCAGGGTTGGCAAGGATACTTAGTGTTACGACACTCTGTTCTTCATTATCCGCCAAAATAATGCCTTCCTTTGTCTCTTTCTAAAATGGGGAATCGATTTTATTTAAAATCAATACTGAGTTATTTAATAACAATTACATATCGTCTCCAGTATTTACTTTTGAAAACTTGAACACTTGAAAAAAACACACTTATATTTAAATCACAGAAAGATAGCTACTTCAATTTTATTTATATGTTTATATATATATATAGATATAGAATAAAACAACAAAAATATGCTAAAACAGTATGACAATCTTAAATAAAGCTAAAGAATAATTCAATGGAGTCGGTGTATTCATAAAAAATATACTCAAACTACCGCCCAAAATGCCCAAAGTATTCAAGTTAAAGCATCGGCCAAGAACTTTGCTTGAACACCATCAACCCAATTGCGGAGGTGCTCTCCTAAATGACAACGATTAACTGGGAAGCCATTTCGCCAAGTTTAAACAGAACTAAACTTCCACGATTGTATTTCGAAACGAATAAAATGCATTGTGCCCACCCCTGAATGAAACTTTTCACTTAATATTAGTTTTCTGAATGGAAATAATGAGGTCTGATTACGCAACTGCTTTTGTTCAACACTCCCACTTTGTTCTGCGTTTGGAGATTCTTTTGAATTTTTTTTTTGTAAAATTTGTTTTTTTTTTCTTTTCTTTTTAATATTGTGCCGTGAATGACATTTCAATGTGATGAATAAATAGGTGACACTTTAAAGTTATCTGTATTATCGTTTCAGAATTTTTCTTTATTATCTGTTATAAAAGTAACTAAGTAAATTGCAAATTATATAAAATTTAATTAGCGTATGAGAATTTCCATATAGCTTGATAAGAATTGATAAATCAATTAGCTAAGCGGTCAGAGGGTCAGACGAGGAGGTGCAGGTTCAATTCCCGCGCTACGTTCCAATTTTGTCTACTTTTTCTGAGAAAAGCTTTACTCTGATTAGCAAAGTAACCCCTGAGGACCTAGAGTTAAAATACTTTGATAGCCGATTTCCACACGATTTCTAGATATAGTGAGTTTAGTGGTAGAACATCGCACTTTATCCTATCAGAGAGGGTAAATAAAAAATGATCATTCTGAGTGTTCCGTATCCAAAGAGTAAAACGTATCTCATGAACCGTGATAGTTAAAAATTTTCACAGATAATGTATTTTTGTTGCTGCTATATTAACAAATACTGACAAAATTAAATAAATATTTTAGGGGGTTCCCATACAATAAACGTCACGTTTTTGTATTATAAAGGCACCTTCACACTTAGTCGGTTTTACTTAAAATCTGTACTGATATTACAAAGCTAAAGTGTTAGTTAGGTAGTAAAATTAAAGACTTTAATTTGAGAAGAGGTTATAACATACAAATAAATATTTGTCGCTTTTCTTTCACCAAAATTTGTTTGATATTATTTCTAAAATTCGAATATGGCATTTCAATACTGCTTATAGCAGCCGTGTCAGGGCCTGAAGCCGTTTGAACAATTTACGACCTCGGTTTGTCACAACGCCGATACATTTCGGCTTTCGCTGTCAATTATTTGTCAAAATATATTTTGTACGATTAAATTTGACGCAAACAGATTCGTTCGCGAATATTTGCGAGATTTAATTAAATACACGTGACATTTCTTTTTATTGGACATCATAAAGAATTATTTTTCATGAAACTCCCATTTTTTTTCAAAAGTATATATTTTATTATAACAAATATATATTAATAATAATATATAAGTATTATATACAATTTCAATTTGTAAACAGCAAGAAGTGTACTTGATTTAAATTAACGAATACAAACAAGTAGTCTATTAAAACTTGGGGTTCAAGATGAAACATTATAATGATGCATCTTTAAATCAAGGCTGCTGTGTAAACTATGATGTCACGGAACAGTAAGTACTGAAGGAAGGCCACACGTCAACATCAAAATTAAAAAAAAAATGAATATTACAAATATTTTTTATTAATATTTTTTTTATGAAGATTATTGGCATTTAGAATAAAAAATTGGACAAAAATAAAACAAATAATAGTGCTGTCCACCAAGTCCAAACAAACAACAGACTTCCAACTAAGTAGGCAAAGTAATTCTGGGCGATACATCCCATCAATTAACGGACTATTAAAGGACTAATTAACCCAGTGGGGAACGGAGTGTCGTAACACCACGTTCCCTCTGCCTACCCTGGTGTGAGCGGGATAGAGCGTGAAGCTAATTAGAAAAAACTGTATAGAAATTTTAAATCATTTTCTTCGTTATATCAGTTCTGATTAACACTAATCTAAGGCATGGTATATTACGCAGGTTGTTACCGAGGCGAATGTAAACAGACAACTAATTACAAGATGCCGGACTCGGCTCTGTAAATATTTTCTTACGCCCATCTTAAGTTTCACGACATTATTTTCCCGTTTTATCTTTGGTTATATAAAGCACGTTTTGAAAATATTAGCTTAGCAGCTTTGCTGTATTTTATTAATTCCATTGATAAAATGGAATTTATTTTTGAACTTATTTTTTTTACTTTTACAAACGGTGGCCGGTACGTAAAATGTAAAGAAAAATAAAGAAAAAAAGTAAGCTAATTTTTTTTATTATCATATAACATCCTGCACACATCAGGGGGGGCAGAGGGAACCTACTGTTAAGATATTATGTTCCCTACTAGAACCAGAAGACCAGAAGAACCAGAGAACCAGAAGAAATGAAAATATACATTTAAATAAATAAATAATTTCCTCGGGTGGAGATCGAACCAACGACCAGTCGCGTTTATACACTTTGTGCCCCTGCACCACGACTGGCCTCCATATAATAAATGTTAGGAATAAATTTATTCTGGGATAATTTAATACCAATATTAATATAGAATTAATTTTTTGACAATTAATTTTAAGTTATCTACATATGTATAAAACATGATGAAAAATAGAGAAAAATAGGATTCAACAACAAGTTGCAGGCAGCTACTAGTTCATTACAATATAATGAATTCTACATATTACGTAGAAAGTTATCGAATTATTGCAAGAAGATTTCAAAGTAAAACCAAACCAAAAAAAATTATTAATCCATCCATACCTATATTATAAATTCGAAAGTAACTCTGTTGTCTGTCTGTCTTTTACGCAATCAGGGCTAATTTGATTGTGATAAAATACTCATATAGAGATACTTGAGGGTCTCGGGATGAACATAGGATACTTCTTTTTCTCATATTTGTAATATTTTCGATATATACCCACATATTAAAATACTTATTAATTTGACATGCAATTTATTCCGCCATGTTAATAACAACTGTCGTTAATAAAAACGTCACCCAAAATGAGCTTGCTTAACGCATCTCTCTATTGAAAACTGAAAATAATTTCATAAATATATTTAATAAATATTCGTATAGTTCAAACGGGCGTAGCCGCGTTCGGGTCCACTAGTACTATATATAACGTAATAGAAGCCTCCCTTTCACTACTTAATTAATGTTTATACCAGTATACAGTGAGACGAACTGTGCTATTGAATGTGACGTCCATGAAAGACTAAAAAGTAAATTGAGTTAAAAGCAAAACCCGAGTAAACGTAGGCGTCACTACATACACTACTAATTGGAATCGTTTTTCGGTACAGTCCGTGATTTCTGTGAAATGAATGTGACATTTATTAAATTTGAGAGTTGGTACGCAAAATATACAATATATAGACATTTTATATTTTTTAACAATTTAAAAGTGATATTCTACATTAAAGATGCAAAAATATTTTTTGGAAAATCGACAAAATAATAGTTAAAAAAACAATACGCTTCATGTATCCCACACACAGCAGGGTAGACAGAGGGAGCCCTGTGGTAAGACACTCCGCTCCCCATTTTCTGCCAAATTCTGGAGGCATTAGGTATTAAGCTGCGAAACTCAACGCCGAATTTTTTCTCGAGACCAGAGCACCTCGACTGGGTATCGAACTCACAACCTATCGTGCTTTCAGTCGCCTCTGCTCTGAGATTGGCCTCTCTAATTAAAGATATTTTATTTTCTAAAACTAACATTTATCAAATGAAAATTCTAATTACTATCTAAATTAATGACGCCTACTACTATATACTATCCATTGTTCTAGCCAACAAACAACTAATTAAAAATTACCACTGCGCTATAAAATCGTTAGTAAAGTACTAAAATATTATAGCAGTCGTGATTACAGGTAAAATGTTGAACTTAATATATGGACCGTTTATTTTGAAAGTGGTGTAAGTCCATTTTTTCCAAAAATGAGCTATCACGTAATTCATGCTTAATTTAATGTCATTTTTTTATATATAACTAGTCCGTGTTTAATTTCTCAAAAAAAACCCATGTTTAACCCAACCCAACAACTTAAAATCGGTCGGTAAATGAAATTGCATAATCATCGACATACTAACCTTTAATTTTCTCGAAACAAAAGAAAATGGACTTACACCACTCTCAAAATAAACGGTCCATATTATACAATATTCATGTTCTATGGTTAAACACGGAATAAGTGCACGATACATTATAATAATTAGTTTACTTCGCGATGAACGCCATGCTCGTAATTGCTTTACAGACTTTGCTATCAATTAATTATAATAAATTTTACTATGGATTTTGAGTTTTACTTATTTCTGAATTACATGTAGGGTTTTTAAAAATATTATGGTTTTTTATATTATTTATAATTTTTAAATAAAAATTTATGTACATTCCATGGTTGACGAAGTACTAGTATTTTAATATTTCTTAAGCGCTATTCCACACTATGGATAGATAAAAATCTTAAATTTCTATTGTTTATAATAATTATTTATATAATATAATACAATAGGTGCAAAGTTAAGAATAGAGTATTTAAGCACTATTTTTTCTCTGCCTACTTTACTGTATACAAAATTAATATTGGGAAGCTAAAAAATGCAAAAGTTAAGACGCGTACCTAATCTAAAAGAACGTCTCGTTTATTTCTCACGGAAATATTATATATATAATAACATGCTATGTGAATTTCAAAAAATCTAGATGAATACATTATAATTTGAAGATATCAAAACCAACTGAAGACGTAGTCTGATCCATCACAACACTAACAAAGTTCCGACGTTAAGGAACCGCAAGATCGGCGAACATCAGTGCGAGTATGTGGTCGAGCGAGACCTACCCGCAATTTACATTAATTTTATAAACCCAACTTGACTTACAAACTTGGAAGACATTTTTGTAGAAAATGTTAGGTTTAATGTAAAAAAGTATATAAAACTAATAATAATCTGTACATAGATTATGTATAGAAAGACTATTATTGAGGCGCATTTGTGAGCACTAGTGCAGTTCAAAGCAGTTCAATATTTAATTTTAGCAAGCTTTCCTTAACATTAAGTGATTGCATTATTTAAATCGATCGATAAATAAAAATTATTATTTATTACTATAAACTCGTTATTTAACATTTACCTATAACACAAACACTAAAAGCTAGCAAGGATATCGTTTATGCAAAAGGAGTAGAAGGGTCCAACTAAAAGTTTCTTTAATCCTCATACTTTGGAGATTGTCAACAACTTTTTAATTTAAAGCGACTTATCGCTCCATTGCCCGGAGCAAAGAATTAAAACTTGCTCTATCTAATGTATCAACTCCATCGATGCCTTTGGAACTCTGAAAAAAAAAACTATTTATTGAAAATATTTTTATACATCGCTCGTGTGTGCTTTAATTGACGATGGGTCTAAATTAAATTGTTTAAAGGTTTTTTTTTCAGCTTCACGATGTATCCCGCACACAGCAGGATAGGCATCATTAAGGACCCAATGTGCTGTGAAAGGCTTGACACTTTGGGTCTGCGTAGAGACGTCTCCTCGCTGTGCGTTCTCTATCGCATTTTTCATGGTGAGTGTTCTGAGGAACTGTTCGACCTGTTACCTGCCGCCGAATTTTCCAACCGCACAGTACGTCACAAACTTAAATACCATCCACACCACCTGGATACGTGGCACTCCACTACTGTGCGGTTTCGTAGAAATTTCCTTCCACGCGCCACCGAACTGTGGAATGGCCTACCCGCNAAAAAAAAAAAAAAAAAGGCAGATGAAACCTAGTGTTTAGACGCTCCGTTCCTGCCTCTCTGTTGAATTCTGGAGGCATTGTTATTTAATTAGCTTAGATAGTTTATTACAAAATAAGCAAGTTTAAACTGATAACTTAGCACTTATTCAGATTAGTATATCCGTATTTAATGTCCATTTTATGTCTGCAAGAGGGAATCTCGAGACAAGATTCAGTTTAAGTTTACATTAGTTTGCCTTTGATGTAGACATATCAAAGCTGTGCTATGCATTGAGTAAATAGGTTTATTCTACAAATAGACTAATTGGTATAATAATAACAATTTAGCTATTTCAGGCATGTTTCAAAGAAGTTACAGGTTCTATTTTTGTTAATTAACAAATATATGGTAGCTTTGTCAAATATCTACTAATGGAGTCTAATTGGATATGTCATTCTTTTATACATATCATTCTTTTGTTTCCATTCGTAGTATTCGATAAGTGGTTATTTAAAGATTTGTTTATTTAAGAGTGATCTAAATAAAATTGGGATGAGGCAGACTAGACAGGCCACTTATATATAGCATTTCATCGGTCGTTTAGGCACATGTTTGATATACTCGTATGTTCAGATATATTAATGTTTTTAAAAACTTTAAGTTTTTTTCTATTTTCCGTCTGGTGGAGATAATAGTGTTGAAACACCTAACGCTTCCCAAAGACATGCCTTTTCTTCCTTGCGACACCAAAATATGCAGTATTTATATAATATATTAAAAAATATAAATATTCATAACTTTTTTCGTATTTTTTTAACCGGAAAATTAATTTTATATATTACAGAATTTTCTGTTCGCGAGAGATGTAGAGTAATATGAAATCCTTAAGCCCTAAGTCCAACAGGACTCCAAAATCCTTCTAAATTAAAACTAGTTCTGGCATATCGATTGCGGTTCTTAATAAATATTTTAAAAACTTTGCTATATACTATTTGTAGGGAAATAGAATCTTCAGATTAAATGCTACTTAGGAAACAGCTTTGTTGTCAACATTTGTTAGAACTCATTTAAACTTGTTCACTAAGAAAAAGTTTAGTATTCAATTTAAGTTCTTTAGATGTACACTTCAATACTAGGATTTTTTATTTTTAAAAGTTTTTTTTTTCTTTAGAATCAGTTAAATACTGTACATAATGAGTTCGAAATTTCCTGTTCTGTTTTTCGGTCTAAGCCTAAATATATAAACCGGTCTCAAGACCGATCTCAGATTTGAGAGCGACTTGAGAGCGATTAGTACAATACTTATTTTATGACGTAATAGTGATAGTTGAGCACTGACAGATGCTGATATTTTAGACTGAAATCCCAGGTAGGATAATATTTTCAAATGGTTAATTCTTTGCACAATTTTGCATAATGAATCAAAATTTGCATAAAAAATCTTTGCATAATAAATGAAATCTCCATAAAAAATAAGTATTTCAACAATACGGAAAACACCCACTGAATTTAATTCTAATCTATTCTAAATATAACTAAAAAACCCTAACCTCTAATTACACTGTAATTTCCATCAGGTAACGTAGAACTGGCGTATTTGGCTGCCCGGTCGAGTGTTAACACTTACCTAGTAATTGCTCCGCGATAATGAACTTTAGCGCAACGGCGGCGAGAAATTATAGGGCAAGTTTATAGGCAATTTTACAACTGGGAGCTTTGAGATGTGCTGTAATTAATTTTCATATTTTGGGAATACTCAGTATGTATTATATGAGAGATATATGTGAAGGAAGGTAGATTAGTTGGGTAATTAACAAGTAATGTACATATGTATACGTGAAAATGAAGTTTCAAGTTGTTATTTTAAGCTTTGTAAGCGCTTACGCTGTTAATATATTGTAAATTTAAATAATCTATGTATTTAAGTTTATGTGAAAATAGTGATGAGGCCAGTTGTGGCGCACTGCACTGCATTAACATGTGACTGATTGTGGGTTTGATTCCAACTAGATAGATACTGGTAACGAGGCAAACTACGAAGTTGGTTTCCATCACTCAACACACAATGTGTACAGAATTCTTAATAACGTTAAGAGTGTTTTAAGACTAGGTTCCCAGGTTCCCTCTGCCTACCCTTATATGTGCGGGATATACTCGGTTCCAATTAAGACACTTCCGTTTTCCACTTTTTCCGCCGAATTCTGGAGACATACTACGTGAGTGGTGGAACTCAACGCCGCGCTTTGCCCCGTCACTAGATGAAGAAATTGAATGTTAAATATTTCCTTACTTCCACTGGTCATTAACCCCACAACCTCTATCGCTTACAGTCGCTTGCTTGTACACCTGCGCTACGACAGGCTTCAGTACTCATATACAAAATTTAAATTCCATTCAAATTACATATAATATATAAATATCTCATATATCCGGCCACATCGCCTTGACCACTTCGGCCTACTAACTAAACACTACTATAGGATATAAGAGATTTATCTCAGTAGTTCCGACGCGCAGCTGCTAGGCAGTGCTAGCTAAACGCTGTTAATTTCCGCCAGTATGTAGCGGTGGTGCCGAGCGGTATTATTACGTCTTCACAGTACTTCGCGAGTTGTTATATAACGGGGTTTCGGGTTATAGTATAGTGATAAGAGAGCGCGGAAAAAGTTAAAACAATTAGTTGAGTGTATTTTTTATTTGATTTTTTTTTCTGTTTATAAACAAAGTTTTAATTATAAAACTAGACTGAGTATTATTAAAGTAACTAATACTTAAGTCATAAAACTTGCATTTTAAAAATGAAAAAAGTCATATGTTTTACCAAAAGAGACTTTAGAATATTTCTTTATTCATAATATAATACAACTGGGATGTACTATGGAATATATATAACTGGGATATATATAATACAACATAATTAACCGTATCTTGAAAATGTATAAATTTTATTATTTATATTTTTCTTAAATTTATAGAAAATGTCTATGAAGTTCTTATAAAGATATTAATTTTTAGTGTCGTATTTCTTTAAGATGTATGATATTCAAAACACGACGTTCAATATGAAAAAAAGAAATAAATATAAAAAATAAATGGAATCGCTGTCTCTTCTCAATGAAACACATCCACTAAACGTTCATAGGCCGCAGTAGTTGGATATTGAGGAAATGACACACATGTTTCGGATCACATGGAGGTAATTTTAGGTGCTTGAGTATCTACAGTCTACTTCCTTACAGTTTACTTTATTATTTATTCAATGATAACATACTCTTGGACAATATATAATGAAATTGAACTTTATGTTTGAAAATTTTATTTAATTAAAAAATATGTTTAATTAAAAAGTTGTCATTCCCATTAACCAACAATCCTGAAGCCTTGGTGGGCAAGTCCCACTTTTTATTTTATTTCTAAAAATATTAGTAATTTTTATAATCTTATAAAACTAGTTTATAACGCAATAACATCTTAGTAACGTGACAAGAGCAAACGAAGTGGTCATGATTTTTTTGCTTATTCTTCGATATCAGTATTCTAGTAATACTATAAAAGTTCGATCGAGGTTCGATGGTGACATCAAGAACTAGTGTTGACGGTTATGATGTACGAAATGTTACGAATGTAATAAATGTGGTTTATGGAATAGGGAACATGGTCTCTTATCCTTTATGGCAAAACTATCAGGGAGTTTCCAAATAAAATTATATTTTAGGTGGTTCATGTAATTTTGATTGTCAAATTAATATAGTATTAAAAATAAATATAAAAACAGCGACGTAATAATAATTAATCGACTTATTGATTGTTTTTTTAGCTTCATATTTTATTACTAGCGGAGTTTCCAGAGAGAAAACTCTATATGAGTGAGATTTTTTAATTTTCTCTTGCACTATTTAGAACACTCTTGATATTCTCATTAGTTCGCCCAATATAACCGGAGGATAATGGCGCATTAGACACTAATAAGAATAATAGTGTCACCCCAGCTTGAGGCGACCCCAAAGCAGCCTCAAGTTGATCGTCTTGTCCTCCTCGTTCACTCCCTGTTACGCCGACCCAGAGAGCATTGCATATCTCAATCTCTCAATCATTCATTACAATTCGTTCATCTTCTCTTATATCCTTCCTCATATATTTCACGTAGCTCTTTGTAGCTTCGTCCTTTATTTCCCGCCGGTGTGATTCGTGGTTCCCACTGGCGTTTCTCGTGACTGGTCACAATTATAAACTAAAAAAATATAATGTATATTTTTTTTTTTAAATACAAATATATTGTATATAGTTGATCAAAGACTATAATTAAGTGAAAGTGAAGAAAGTGTCCATAAAACATCAAAAGGTTTGAAAGAAACAAATAAGCAAAACATTTAATTATTCACACTTAATTAGATAATAGATTGAAGAACAAGTCCATCAAGAGCTATTAATTTAGTCTCAGAAATCGTGTCTATTTACAAGTAATGTTGACTGACATCGATTAGTTATAAATCAAACAGTATCCCAGCCAACCATTAAGTCTGTTTCGACGAGGCCGTCCATCTTTCTTTCCAATTCTATTTCCGACCGACGAGGACACAACTTTTAAGTATTGTTTGAGGTATAGTCTAATATATTTGTTAAGTTATCAATTATTTTTTTTGAGGATAAATAGAGATTTTACAATTCATATATAACAACACATTAATTGATGACAAGAATACTGTGTTAAGAATACATTTAAATTTTATATATAATGAGATTTACAACTAAAATAGTAGAGAGAAGTGGAGAACGGAGTGTTTTAAGACAAGTTTCCCTCTACATGCAAGATACAGTGTGAAAAAATGTAATAAAGAGTAAGCTATCAATAAATGAAATAAAATAAATGCCTCTAACTTTCGATTTTTTTATAATTCTAATGCCTATATTATTAGCTAGCTAGCCTAGCTTTCAACGAGATATGGATTACGAAAACTAAAAGTATTACAAAGTTTGTAAAATAATTGAAAATAAGCATTAATTTATAAATAAATAATTCTTCGATATCTTAATAAAATTTTTGTAGGAAAATTCCTTTTTATAATGAAAAAAAAATTATATGAGCATTCTCTCTTCACTTGGACCAGCTGACGTACTGTTGTGATCGAGAAGTTTAAAATCCTTTTGTGGAAACATCAATCTTGCTTTACATTCCGTTAAAGAAACGCCGCCTGTTCTGTGTATTTATCTTTATAGGACTAGGGCAAAGGAATATTGCATTTTTTTACTTTTTAAAAAAGTAGTAACCGTTGCACATTGGAGAACTACTTATCTAGACCTCAGCTATGATAAGAAACGAGCACTTAGTCAGTTTCACGATGGATCACGCAAGTAGCAGGATAGGCATCCCGCTATCTACGGTATATGGGAACGTAGGAAACCAATTCCCAAAAAAATCCAAAGTAACAATAAAAAAATGATAAAAAAACCCCCACAAAGCTTCATTATCATATACAATGAAAATGAAACATTTCCCTAGACTATAATTTACACGATAAATAAAAAGCACAACAGTAATAGCCGGGATAACTAGTTTCCTCGGTTGTTTTTAAAAATATTGTCGACGCACGCAATTGATTGCCGCAAAGGCACCCTGGAGAATGTAAAATTATAGCGCCACTCATTGAAGTAATAATCTGTTCGTAAATATAAATGGCTGTAATGGATATTTTTTATACGACTTTTTTCTTTACGACTTCGATATTGTTTGTCATTTCATAGCAAAATTTAAATTTTGGAATAAATAAGGTTTTTTTTAACTATTTATCTTAATTTCTTTATGTAAAAAATCTAATTAATAATCAAAAATTAACGTTGTATAAGTTCCCACATAGCAGGGTGTGAACCTAGTGTTAAGATACTCCGTCACTTGCTGCCGAATTCTGGAGGCATTGCGTGTTGATTGGTGGAGCTTAACGCCGCGCTTTGCCGAACTAACAAGTAACATGCGTTGCTTTCTGAATTCGGCAAAAAGTGAAGAACAAAAATATCTTAATGGGAACCGTGTTTCTTAACACTAAGGTTCCCAGAATGCCCCTGCCTCCCTGCTATGTACACGATACAGTATACTTTTTTAAACATACTTCCCTAAACAATTTCCACTTCATATAACAGCAAAATAATAAAAATAACGAAAGATTTATAACGATCTGAAATTGTTAATTGGAGTTGGGAACTTGGCGTCGTAAAAGAGTTGCAAGTTGATCCCTTGGCACTATTTCGAACAAGATGACAGCTTTGAACATTAGGGTTGCATCTTAAACTTGGATACATTGAACTTTTAGCTATAAAAGATAAGCATATTTAAACTATATTTGGTTAGCTTTCGACAATGTATTCTAATGACTTTGGGGTCGAATTAACTTCGAATAGTGCTTGAATTTGATCGTATCTAAATTATTATTCTCTGATATAGTTAGAGGCCAGTGACGCAGTGGATTCTCACACGGAGAAATTTTAAAATTCTTCAATAGTAGAGGTGCTTTTGGTTTATGAAAGATATGAAGAAAGAAAATTAATTTTTAACAAAAACAAAAACCGACTTCTAACAACGAACTAAAAAGTGAAAAATAATTATATAAAGATTTTATAATTTTGAAGTCGGTGCCAAGTAAAACAAACAGGCTTAGTAATTAGATATTGTAGTAAAGGTGTTGTAGCATTAGTTTGACACCGACTTCAAAATTATAAAATCTTTATATAATTATTTTTCACTTTTTAGTTCGTTGTTAGAAGTCGGTTTTTGTTTTTGTTAAAAATTAATTTATTTTACGATTTTTAGTGATGGGTAGATCTTAAAATGATGCTTCTTGAACGAGTGGTGATGGTGGTGGTAGTGGTTGTCAACGAGTGGTTGTGATTGTTCTATGTAAAACTTCATTTAATTAGCTATTATTTTTGTGCAAAGTTACATTTTGGTATATTGACAAGAACAAACATAAAAAGTATTCGGGTGAATTCGGAATCTCCCTTTTTTGAAGTTGGTTGAAAATGAGAACATCCTCTTTTTTGAGATTGGTTGAAAAGAAATGCAACGATCAGGAATCTCACTTCTGACATCAATTTAAAAAGTTTTTGCTTGTAACTATTACAGTATAATTAATTTTTGACCAAAAAAAACAAACTTTCTCAATTTTCTCCGGATTCCATAATCGAAACCTAACCAAACTTTCACCAAATTATCCTTGAAGTGTATCCTTTCAAATAAAAAAAGAATCATCAAAATCGGTTGGCGCGACATTGAGTTATTCGGCTATTAGTCGCGCACATGCATAATGCAAATTTAAGACTTATGTGATTTTCTCATGGATACCATTGTCAGACATGGACCAAAAAAAAATGGGACCATTCGGGAAGCTATACCTTTCAAATAAAAAAAAAATTATCAAAATCGGTCCACCCGGTTAAAAGTTATGAGGTAACAAACATTAAAAAAAAAAAAAAAAAAAAAAAAAAAATACAGTCGAATTGATAACCTCCTTTTCTTACAGAAGTCGGTTAAAAAGAATGCAAGCTACAATGGTCCGCAGTTATTAATTTCTTAGTGAAATTATATTTATGAAGCTACTTTCTCCACTTTACAGTCCTTAAAGGGCTATAAATTGTTTAACGGAACTGATCGCTGTGTTTCATTTAAGGAAATAGAAAGAAAAAAGCTTTCCCAACATAAGTGTGCAAACTCTTACTGTACGGTTGTAGGTTCGATTCCTATTCGAGGAAATTAAATATTTAATACTTTTATTTTTTCGCTCTAGTAACGAAACAAAGCACGGCATTGAGTTACGCCGCTCAAAACGCAAAACCTCCACAATTTGGCGGAAAGTGGGGAACGAAAGTGTCCTAAAGGGAACGGAGTGTCTTAACTCTAAGTTCCGAAATATCCTGATTCAATCCAGGACATTGAAGCTAAAAAAACGTTTTCCTAACATGGAACTGAGCCTGCAATCCCGCATAGTCCAGAGTCAGGCGTTCGTATTACGCATATTTAGTTGGTTCCATTTGAATAATTAACGTAATTTCTTTAAACTCATATGTGAACTGTTAATGACGTAACAGCTGTTATGCTAATTAAACAAATTATTATTAACACGTGATCCATTTTCTGTTTACTTGTATTGACATAAATGTCGATAATGTCATGTTTTTTTTATAATGATAAAGGAAATAATTTGAAAATTAAAATTAATATATATTCTATTCCTTTCTTTAGTTTTACGTTGTATCATCCCCATATAGCGGGGTAAGCATAGGGAACCTGGGAACCTAAACTTAAGACACTTGCGTTAGTCACTTTACACCCTAGTAAAAATTATTGACGTAGCTTGGTAAGCACGTATGGCTTAGTGGTCAAAGCGCTTGGACGGCTCCCAAGATGCGCGCTTTGGGGAGTCACGCTTCGTTCAAATTTCTATACGTTTTTTAAAATATTTAATTAACTATTTACTAAATACAACTTTTAGATTGTTTTGTATATTGGGTATAGCGTAGAATTTTTTTGTTTATTTTATGTAAACTGTAACAGTGATACATGGAAAAAGTTATCTAAAGCTCGAAATGTAAATTTTAAATTGCATATATCCAAGAATTTTACTAATAACATTATACTATAGTTTATCATAGAAGTAGTTGGCAATGCTACCAACTTGTATCTAGTTTTCTCTGAAATTAGACTATCGACTTAAAGTTATACTTTATTATATTATATGTCATATAAATTTATTAGTAAATTGACGTCATTTTAGAATAGTGGAGAAGTACAAATAATAATTGACTGTACACGAGATTGTGGGTTCAATTCCACTAGAAGGCTTTTTTAGGTTTACGCTGTATCCTGTCTGTCTAATACACCAGACAATTTCGAGACATTGTGTGAAGAGTGGCATAACACAACGCTGCGTTCTGTCTTGTTACCAGAGCGAGAAAAAAATCTTAAGAGGAAATTGATCGAATCGGCACACCGAAGAACTACGACGAGCCCTAGATAAAATAATGTTTAAAACTTAAAACTAAAACAACCTTATTTAAATAGTATACTTTGCGATAATTTATATTTTAATTTAAATAACAAAGACTGCCTACCCGCTTTGTAAAGGACGGTCTTCTTTCTATAACAAATTAATAACTTTATGGAGAAATTACTTTTAAACATTAAGAACATTTTTTAAATATAATTTCGAATAAATTTATTATTATCTAAGCATATTTCAATTGGTTAATATTAAAACTGTAATCTACATACTATGATATTACTATGTAAATTAACTAATCAATGACTGGCAAAGGAACTATTATATTATTTATATAAATATTATCTATACATAAAATAAATTTATAACTGGTGGCTGTCTGAACGTAGACAATATGCGCGGAAATCTATCATTGGGGCATTTATCAATTTCATAAAATACAAAACAATTTTTTTTTGTGTGTTTGTTTATTTGTCTGTGCTTGTGCATACCAACATCAGAAACGGCTTACAAAATCAAATGTAATATAATATAGTCTTCTTACTAATATATTTTGGCAAAATTCCCTTATCATTTAGTATTTTGTTTTATTCCTATCGGCTTATAAATGAAAACGTTACTGAATTGGCTAAATCTTTAGTTTTCAATGTGTAATAGATAAAAATGTTAAATAATAATGTACACGAACGTATTTCAGATTAGTAAATAAGTGTTTTTCCTTATCTCCGACCTTGATATGTGCAGAATACAGCGAGAAGCTAAAAAATACCAAAAACACTGTCAAGATTACAGAACCTTACAACCCAAGTATTAAAAAAGTAAAAAAATATATATCACGAAGAATTCAATAGAAATATTACAAATTGCCTTTAAAATCCTTACATTTTTAAGGTATCATTCCAAAATAAAAAATATAAGGGAAATGTTGAGAGATTATTTTTCACAATAAAAATTCAAGGTACAAACTAATTTAAAAGAAACCATTCTATGTTGAATAGAATCTTTAGCGATACAGCCATACAATCTTGACGGACCTTGGATGGAGTACTTTCCTCTTTTTTCGCTTAAGCCTTTAAGAGTATTTGAGGTCGGCCTACGACTACGAGTCAATATTTTGCTTATTAGAAGTTGACCTACTCGTATATACTTTTGAATTTCACATGTCGATTTAAAACATATTTCTTTAACGAATCGGTTTTAATATCAACTCAAAGAAATGTGGCCTTGTGTTGCAATTGGTAAGCGTTTGAGTGCAAGCTAGATGATTATACGTTCATTTCTCATGCAGAGCGATAAATTATTTTAATTTTTCCGCACTCTTAAGATAAAGGACGGCGTTTATTTCCGTTACTGAACACGTCATATCTAAAAATCGGACGGACTTCACTAGTCACTAGATTAAAAACTTGAAGATGAAAAAAAGAAGATAAATTGTAAAACAATATTTTTTTTTATTAATATGTTAAGATCAATAAATAAGATGGACGAGGATGCTAGATGGGCATGCTCACCAAGTATACTGATGATCTGATCAAGGTCCCGGAAGTCGCAATTACATCCTAAGTCTAAAATTCTAAAAATAATTGCATAAATATTCTAAAATTCTTGTTTTGTTTTTAATATTACTATATATATACTTTAAAAAGTTAGAAACCCTATTAAAATATAACTAACAAGATAATACACAGTGCAATTTCCGCTTATTTCCCTGCTACGCCTCATGCTACGGCGTAGACTTATTATAAGGAAGAGTAGAGCTTGTCCTGTCATAAACTTATCTTATCTCTGTAATACAAAACATTTGAAATTTAACTCATTTCATTTTGTTATTGTACTAGTATTCCGCTCCCAGCTTTACCTGTTTGGACTATACAATTTAGCCCAATTTCTACCACGAGCAGAGCGGACCCATTAAGGACTACGTTGAACTCGCAAGCAAACTGGATATTTGTATTAACACTAATAAACAGCCAGCGTACGAAGCGGAGCGAAATGATTACAAAATAAAAAAATATTTGTTGGTGGAAATGTAAACCTGTTTTATTTAAAACGAGTTCGTTCTTCCTAAGCATTGCCCAATTCATTTCTCTTTTGGGCTATTATATTGTACAAAGATAGAAGAAACTGTTTATTTAAATATACAGGGTGGAATTGTCAGCACCACTTTAAATGAAACCACAGTTTTAACGACTCTATAAAAGTCTAATATAATTCGGAAAAAAAATAATTCCTAAAAATGAAAAAGTTATTTTTTCAAACAAAATAAATAATAAAATTATCGTTTTAAGATATAAAGTATAACATAGGCACGCACACACTTACCTGTCAAATCGGAAACGTCGCACACGTATGTGTGCGTCACACGAAATACAGGTATGGATAAAAATCGTGAAATAAAAAAAAAATCCTACGTCCAAACTGTTGAGGTACCTTGATTAATTTCTTAGGTGTGGGTTTGAAATATATTACCCTATATGCAGTTTCAATAAAAGAAGCGCTGCCTCTTCCACCCTGTATAATAACAAATATTTAGTTTTGTTAGAGACAACATATTAGGAGATATTCAAGTGAATGTGATAATCGTGGGATTTAATGACATTTTGGAGATATATTTCTATTTATAATTTAGATAGACACTTCGTTTGGCTAGATAAAAAGTAGGCTCTCACCCTACATACAATAATTCTAGGTAAACGAAAAATTTTGAAATAAGTTGTGATCAAGAAATTCTCTTTGTCCAATCGTATAAGGTAAATCTATGAACAAATCATATTAAATCGTAATATTTTGAAGTAATTGTTTTATAAATCTTTTAGGAACAGTTGAGGCACCCGTTTCAGACGAAAATAGGACAATGAGTCCCAATTTTCTCAATATTTATCTTAAATATTACATGTTTTATTGTCCAAAAAATACAAAAAAAAATTAAACCCATCTGTCCCTTTAATTTGAAGCATCCAGATCCTTTTCTTTCACGTTCTATCCTTGCCAGTACTTTATTTCTATTTGCCCGTGGCGAGGTGAGAGGGGGTGGGGAAGGACACGCGCGGTAGCGTCGCCCCAGCCAGTCGAAGCTGCGACGAACGGGTGCACGCTTGTCGTTACTACCGCCGAAAAAAATTGTGACCTATCATAGTGTTAGTGACGTGATAGTGCCCCAACGGAACCACATGATAGTGACAAATTTATGTTAGTGACTCGTGCTGTGTTTCAGTGTGATTGTGATTTAAATTAGGTAAGTCGTGAAATTTGTTAGAGGAAAATTGTAAATAGCAAATATAAAGTGACATTGCCGTTTTTCCGACGGATTAAAGAGGATTAGTTCCGTCGACTTGCAATTGTTGCCGTTAAGTAAAGGCTTAGTCTAATAAGATGGTGTAAGTTACGTCTATATTCCTACTGAATATTTTTTACAGTTTAAAATACTGGTAAAATAATTAATTATTATAAATATTACTTAAAATATGTCTTAAAAACATTATTTTTTAAATATATTTAAATTTAATACTTTATTAATATACAAAACATAAGAGCTACATTATTGATTAATCTACGGAAGTACTAATTAGGGTTAAAATGCCGTAATCAGTATTGATTTTGATAGTGTGCTATAATAAATTTTTAAATTTAACAGATATACGCTGCCCAGTTCGGCCATTTTAAATTAACGCTACGGTCACACACGAGCTCGGCTGTACAGCGTAGGCTCACCTGCTCGTAAATTAAAAAAAAATCTTAATACCAACGCTTTCAACTTTGACTTTTGACATTTCGCAACTCTGATATTAAAGATCAATGAATATATATTTTGCATTCAATCAGTGAATGCGCCATTTTAATTAAAACTACTGAAACTAATTAGTTGCTCTACATTTCTCTATGCTTATATTTTACCAGCCTTTAGTATAGGTATAGGGTTATATTATTAAGACATTTTCTATAGGAAACGCTTTAAAAAACAGTGCATTGCCGTGCAGTGGATCCTGTATCATTGGCAGATGGTCCATACAGCTTTAATTATATCAACCCATGAAGGAAAAATTGTATCAAGGAAAATAAACTTCAGAAAACTGCGGACATATCATTTTTATTTCTTTCATAATCAAAATATCTACTAATGAAAAATATACATATTATGGGAATAAGAAAACTACTTGGAAATATTTTTAACTAAAATCGTTATAAGTTCAGACAAATATCTATAGAACACTGCATGAGTATTTGAATAAATATGTAAATTTTATACTTATCTGTAGCATATAAAACTCTTCTGTTACGGATGGAGGAGAAGGAGGTCACAAACTAAACTACCGAACCTAGAGAGTTCCAATTTGGATAGATTAAGAAAAATAATTTTATTTTTGGTTATTACTTTGCAGTGAGTTTCATAGATATTAATAAAGTAAAAAAATATATTACCAAAAACTTGTAATAATTAAGTAAGAATATTTATAAAAATAAAAAGTATTGATTTCATAAATCGGGCCTACTACTTGTGATTTAGGAGCATCTAATCAAGAACAAAATTAAAATTTGCCTGCTAGAAGCAAAGATAGTGTATGGGCCGCGCGGCCCCCACGATACCAGTTACGTTTGTGAAATTTACGATACCAGTTAAGGGTTAAAGTAGATTGATTCTTATTTTATTTTTTCTTCTTACTGATTTAGTTGTTCTATTGATAATACAACTGCGGTAACTTGATAGTCCAATGGGGCTTTTGCTCCTGCGCTGGAGCAAAAGCGGGTGACTGTAAACGTCACAGGTTTTAGGTTGAATTCCCACTCGAGGAGATGAAATATTTAATATTTTAATTTCTTTGCTATGTTAAATGAGGTAAAATTTGGATTAAAGTGGGGAACGGAAGTATCTTAACGAGAACGGAGTGCCTTAACACCAGATCCTCACGTGTCCTAACCCTACTACGTGCAGGATACAGATTGGATTTCTAAACTATCCTCAAGTTAATTATAAGTTTTCTAACTTTCCACACAAATTATATCCTAAGATTATTCAAATTATGTTAAATTATTGCAAATAGATGATTTTACTTTAGAACTCTCAAGTATATAACTAACTCGTAGAAAGTGTGATTTCATACTGTTGTGTCTCTAGGGTAACAGGTTCAAATTCGGCTTGGTGTTCATATTTATGAGATTAGATATGCAATTATAAATAAATAAAAAGTAAAAGTAATAACAGAATAATAAAATAACACAAAGTACAATCGCAAAAGTTGGTTAAAAGACTTAAAAAAAAAATGTTTAAATTTATTCTTTTTACGTCAAAAGACTTAAAAATATAAATTTTTAGCTCAAATCTTTTTCAGTGTTAGTGAAATACAAAATGTTAGAAATATTTTAACGACGACATGCAAGTGCACTTGGATTCTCTCAACTTGTAGGGGTGACGCGACGATTATGTGAGTTTCATAGTGGCGAAACTTGACAATATTTGACTTCAGTTCAACGAAAGACTGCGGTTTTGGCGTTTAATTACGAAAGTTTTAACTGTAAGGCGCAGAATAAAGGTAGAATAAAGGCAGGTAGATACTGCTGTCTTAAGTAAAGCTAAAGAAATTTAATAATATAATACGTAACTTTTATAAGTGTTATACACATTTACTTATTTATTTTTATAAATATTTGTAATATTTAAAGTATTGTTTTTATTATGTTCTATGAATATTTTAGAATAAATTTATATCGGGTTCAAACACTATGTAGGAGTTAATACCTAAAAAATATACACCTAAACCAAATGTTAACATGAAAACACAACTTTAGTTAATAGCTACGTACCTTATAAGGCATTAGCACCAAAAACAGTGACAAATCACTCATTTGTTACTGAAATTACTTTAATAAAGAAATACCAAATACTATTTACTATAATTATATAGAAATATAAACAAACTCTAGTTTTTACCAAAATGTGACATTAAATTCCGCCATTTACACATGTCTGGAATTCGAATCAACCTAAGAGCGAAGAACGGAGTGTCTCAACACTAGGTTCTCTTTGCCTACAATTCTACATGAGGCAAACAGCTTGAAACAATAAAAACAACAAATATATTAGATATTTGTAAAAGTCAACATAAATCCTACAACGTTAGATACTTTTAAGTTTTAGCACATCACCAGTTTCCTCGCTTTCGTGCGGACGTGAATAATTCAGATTCATTGAACCGAAACGACTGAGTTCATATAATCTGTAGGATATTTGGGAATGGTTTCCAATTTATTAGAATTTCATATTTTATTGCTATTGATATCTTTATGTGATTCTATTATGACGTGCGTGTCGACATTTTCTAAATATCTATTATTTTATTTTATTTTCTGTAACCTTTTGAATTGTAACTGTATTTGGATTTTCGTTAGTCGAATCGAAATCATCGATTTCACTAAATTACATTAGGCGTTTTTAAACCTTTTTATAAGTCGCGAATAAAAACCAAGAAACTATTACATTTATTTTCTGTAGTCATTTTAATTCAAAACCACGGAGAAAAGGAAATAATCAGATAATTGTAATTAATATTTTATATAATTTATTTGTTACAATTACTTGAAATGTCATCCATTTTTTGCGGGCGTATGACTCCGTTGGCCTACTATTGGAAATTGACATAATGTCAATCTGATTATTTGACACGTTCGCAAGTTCCATTAATATAAGTGCAGATCCCTTTGTTGTCAAGCGTTACTATTAGTTTTAATTAACTTTTTTTCGTATAATCATTGCTCTCTTTATTTTTGAACTATATTATCAAAGAGAGTTTGTAGATAACGATATATTATTAAAGTGTAAACCAAGTTAAGTTGAGGCCAGTCGAGGACCAGGGGCACAAGGGTGTGACTGGTAGTAGGCTCGATTCTCACTCGAAGAAAAAAATATATAATATTTTCATTTTTTCGCTCTGGTGTCTCGTTGAGTTCCATCACTATACGCAATGCCTCTAGAATTCAGAAGCTAAAAAAAAGTTCAAAACCTGTGTTGTAAATTTAAATATAATATATTTTAGTACCATTTTCTCGTTAACCCCACATCCTGCAGACACGCGACCTATGCTATTTTAATCTAGGTTTATTTACGTGTGCCTACATCTAACCTAAAATTAATTTTGTTCGCCGTGGGTAATTGATCCATAGCGAAATGCCCAATGTCCTTTATATATCAAACGTCAATCTAAGTTAAACTACATACTTTATCTACATAATACTCTGATTCATTTATTTAATAAATAAATACAAGTAACAGACAGTCGTTTGTTATTACAAAATATAACCTTTATCTATATTAATTTAAATTTTCACCCCAAAAGTTGTATTTAAGCAGTGCATCATAAAAAAAATTAACACAGTTGGTAACCAAGCGAAATTAAATAAAGAGTGAAAAAAAATTGGGACAGAACTTTTAAAGCAAGCAGCTTAAAATTAAAACTACATAAATTGTACTACCGAATGAGGCCAGTTAAATATTTGTTATTTTCTCTACAGATTTAAAATTGAATATAAATGTATGTGATTTTTCTTCTTATTATTACTTATTATTTGGGAAATTGTGTACATATTTCTTGTTTAATATCAGGATTTCAATATTTACTCAGAAATTTAATTAAATACTATACATATATATAGTTTGTTTTAATAATAATTAATTTACTAGTTTATTAAGAATCAATACTGCTAAAAAATATTACAAACAAATATGATATGTCTCACTAATATTATAAATGTGAAAGTTTATGTAGATTTACATTTGTTTCTCATTTGCGCAATAACTACTAAATAGATTGAGATGAAACTTTACATAATATTATTGTAAAAGTTTTCTTTAATTGAGGTATAATATAATAATACGGTACGAGGATATATTTATCCTCGTACATTTCCTGGGGAAGAAAGAAAATGCTTAGCATTCCGCGTTGTTCCGTGCGGTTACCGGGCCCATTGCGTTGCTGGGTGAAGTGTTCTGACCAAAATGTTGGTTTGAAGGGATAACCTTCAAGTAAATTTATTTATCAAACTATAAAAATATAAAAAAAAAACTATAAAAGCACACTATCGTAATCCTTTCTTTATTCTGCTCACTCTAGTAAGAACATTTAATTGATGATAAAACACAATTATAAGTATACTAGCGGACGCGCGCAGCTTCGCTTGCTTATTTAGGAGTGAATTCTAATAAACCACGAAACATGTGTTCTATGAAATACTTTTAAGAGTCTAAATTTCAAATTTTATAAAAATCGGTGGCGATTTAAAGATTTTTCCATACAAACTTTCAACCCCTTATTTGCACTCTTAGAGGGTGAATTCTGGAAAACCATGAAACACGTGTTCAATTAAATACTTTTAAAAATCTAAATTTAAAATTTTATAAAAATCGGTGCCGATTTAAATTTTTTCTATACAAACTTTGAACCCTTATTTCACCCCTTTAGGGTTAAAATTTTTCAAAATCCCTTCTTAGTGGATGTCCAGATTACGAAAGTAAACTTCTGTCCAAATTTCACGTTTCTACGCACAGCGGTTACGGCTGTGCGCGCGTCTTACCTCAGTCAGTGAGGACAAGTCCTTTTATATATATAGATTATCATCAAAAGTAAATCAAAATAATGTTGTTAAATTTCTTACATAATTTAATATTATGAAACTAAATAGTTTGTTAAACTATACATATTAATCTCAGGAACTACGGGTTTATTTAAATATTTTTTGTATATAACTTCTGTTGTCAGAGCTAACTCCTGCACTCGAGTCATGTGTCATGTCACAACGAGTACTAATTCTCACTTGACCGCAGTTAAAAGCTAGTTGATACATAAAAGAGACTACAGTATTTAATAAAAATATAATACAATAAAAAACTTAATAAAAGATACTAAGTTAATGAAAGCGTGTGAAAAACGACGTTAATTTATTTTACTAGCATTAGAGCCACGTGACATTTATATTATAATTTAGTATAAAGCTTCTTTATACAAATTTCAGCTAACTTATGAAACTAGCACTAAAATCCTATTTGCATATTCATCTCGTGCTTAGCGACAAAGCAAAACATTACGTTGCGAGAAAACGTGTATGCTAAATAAGAGTTGCCAAGTTTTTACAACGCCAAGGATGTTACAGTTTTAAAAAAATAATATTTTTATTTTTAACGGTTAAACTCAAACAGCAAAAGACGAAAACAGAGTGTTTTAACATTAGATTGTGTCTGCCTATTATGTTTGGCGGGGTCGTGAAACTGAAAAAAAACAAATATAAACTTCGACTGTATATACTAACTAACTAACTAAAACTTTAACCCTACTTTTGGGATTCGCCTCAGTTAAATTCAAATTAGCGACATCATAGCGCATTGGGTCAGCTTTGACTCACCGAGAGTGACTCACAGACAAAAAGTCAATAATTCTGACTTGGCAAATGCTAAAATTTGTTTCTGGAAAGGTTTATTGTACGAATTACATTACTACGAGAACGAAAAGGAACGAATATTTATATTTTTCTACAAAATAAGCTGCGGGCTACAACTAGTACTTAAAAACAACTTAAAATAAACCAGCAACTGATATATTGTGTCAAGCATCACTTATAGGTCACTTACAGCTTTAGAGGAGTTGACTTAAAAGTACAGTTGTACGTTCTCGGAACAGAAAGTTCGTTGTTTTAGTATTTATTAAAGTGGAATGGACGTTAAAAATACTATGTTTTTCCCAGTTACGGGAGAAGGAAATGTTTGGAAACTAGAAATGCTCTCATCAAGTTTAAAATTATCATATTTGTACTAAAATATTACAATATCATACGATGCATTTAAAATTCATATAGAAATAGAAAATATAGATTTAAATTTTGATTTACAATACTAACCGTATTATGAAATTTAGAGAAAAGCTGACTCTTGGCTCTTGGCCCTTGTCTCTTTCACGTTAAGTGATATTAATTTTTATTGATTAAAAAAAACGATTTTTCATTCATAATTAATATTCTGTCAGAAATATCATCATAAAAAGATCATATTAACATTTTTTATACCTAAAAATAAAAAAAAAATAAAACAAACAATAGAACGTTGGCTAAGTTATTACAATGCACTCGTGAGCTAACTAGTTACGAATAATTTCATAACTACGATACGTTTGAAGCACGAAATTGCATTTTTTTACTTTGTTTCCAACGCCACCGAGAATAAAAAGCGGGTTAAGTATCAAAAAAGGCCTATTATTATTAATTTGATGTATTTAATTTTGGCTAATTGAAGTTGTAGTTTTTCTAAATATATTGTGTGGTCGATATTAAATACGAGAATAGCCATTCAATATATCCATTTAAAAATAGTGCATGCTAAGTTGCGGAACCTAACACCGCACCATCTTGAGATCAAATATTCAAATATGTTTTATTTATTTATTCTGCAATTTTATTCGCATCTACAGCCCCATATTCTGCCTAATCTAATATTTATGTAAATTTTATTGAGTTTTTATAAATAGTACCTAAATTAATTTACATAAAAAAGGTTCATAAAATAATATTTAAATATTTCCAAAACAAAGAAAAAAATAAATGTTATCCCAAGAAAAATAAAAGTTTAACATTATTTACAAGCATTCCACTACATAACGTTAGTTATTCTAAGAAAGACTTTAATAATTCAATTTCCAAGTAGACCTTGAGTTCGTAACATTTTTTTTTGTTTCTCGAAAGCCGCTGAAAATAGATAACACGATAACTAGGTTTAGGCTTAGTCTTTTAGAGCACTTTGGAGAAATGAGGTTAGGTTAAATGTGTTAACTATTTTATATATATTAGTTTTAAATATTTGCTAGTGGACTGATAATAAATAATAATATTAGTGTTCAAATGGTGAAACGCTATCGTGGTATAATTATATACAGTTGGAGATTCGATTCTCACGGTTCCTTTTGCCCAGGGTAGACGATATCGTCGATGTGCGGGATTCGGCCTTCGGCAAACAACTTAATGTACAGTGACATGAATGGGATAAAATCTTTATTAAACTAGGGGCCCGCCCGCAGCTTCGCCCGCGTGAACTACGTTATTATTAATTTCTGTCTTCATGAGTACCTACGTCCTATGAGTGACGTCCATGCAAAATTTGAGACTCCTAGCATTTGTAGTAACGAAGTTTCATACAAATTTTCAACCCCAAAAACAACCCCTTAGGAGTCGAATATTGCAAGTTCCCGTCTTAGCGAGCACCTACGTCCTATAAATAACTCCTATGCAAAATTTGAGATTCCTAGCACTTGTAGTTTCTGAGATTTCGTGATGAGTGAGTGACCTTTCGATTTTATATATATAGATTAATATTCATTTTATCCCATTTATTAATTTAATAAAAACTATTAAATGAATATTATTTTACTACGAAATGAATGAAATAGTAAATGAAAACACTAATAACGGCTCATATCCTTATTGTACGTAGGTAGAGTAGATAAGATTTAAGTTTCTCTATATCCTTTTCCTTATTAGAAGCTTATATCTGGCAGAGGATATACCTAATATATATGTAAATAATTAATTTATGTATTAGATACTTAATAAGAAAATCATATTAGTAGTAGGCGGATGCCTACTTTTGCTATTAGTTCATATTAATGTATTGTAATCATAGATTATTTATTATTTATGCTATATTTTATTTTGTAAAAGATATGTCAACTAACAAAATAGTTTAATTTGTATATATACAGTTTTTTTAGCCTTTCGCTATGTCCCAAATATTGATGGGTAGACAAAGGACACTTAATGTTGAGAAACTCTATTTTACACATTGTGGGTGTGGGTTTGATTTCGACTTGGAACAACGAATATACTTTAGTACTCTCGTTCTGGTATCATTAGTAACCCGTTATATCCTCTAGTATACAACTATTGCTCTTACTATATGTACCATCACTTAACTGTATCCTAAAAGTATTAATACACTAGAGAAAAATAAATAAAAACAGAGAAATTTACTACAATAATACATCTACAAATATATAATAAAATGCGTAATAGAAAAACTTATTCTATATGAACCTACATATATTTCATGTACAAATGTTATTTACGTAAGTTCCCCATAGTCCTTGACAGTTCAAGTGTTTTGATGTCTGTGTCTAAGTAGCGACTCGGGACCCACGCATTAGATTACATACCTATATTAGAATATTGCGAATGTACTAAATTAGATATATAAAATATATTTTATGTATATTTATTTGAAAAATATAATTTATAAATAAGTTCATTGCGTATTCCGCTTATAACAGGACAATAAGGAGGGAATTTAGTGTTAAAATACTCCGTTTAGGAATTTTTGTCCATTTTCTTAACATTGCGTGTTGAGCTGAGGAACCCTATGTTGTTTTTTGCCTTGTTGCCAGAGCATGTTGTTGTGATGATCTGGGGTTCCAATCTAATTTATAACTTTACAATTTAAAGTACGAAAAAGTAATTTGCAGTTAAGCTAACTAATTCTAAGTAAATGAACTAATTTAAAGAATGTATTACGAATTGTTATATATTTACTTCATCCAAGTCTATATTATTATGCATTATAAAGATAGTATTTCAGGACTTAAAATCACCACGCCTATTTGAAACTATAAGACTCGATAGTAAAGAACATATACCAAAGCTCCAAAAAAAAAAAAATTAAAAGAAAAAGTTTAGTATATAAGTAATCATTAACTTACATCTTTAGATCAATTTCTTTTACCAATAAAATGGCGAACGCATTTATCATTTGCGAAGAGCCGTAAAGCAGCCTAAGCCCAGAATCCTGAGGCACACAAAACCCCGATGAACGATAAAGACATCCATTGTGCTAAAGATTTATTGGGGACTACAATACAAAAGTGAATACTTAATATTATAAATGAGATATATGTAGAATTCGTGTGTGTTTCAGAACATGGTTAAAAAAAACAACTATTTTGTCTTTAAGTAGAAGTGTGTTAACACTAGGTTCCCTCTGCCTACCCTGCTGTGTGCGGGATACATATGACTGTTTTAAAATAATTATGTTTTAAAATAAATATGACTGTTCTAAAATACACATTTTTAAATTAAAGAAAATATGCAAGAATATTTGATATAAGCTTCTTAACTTTCAATTCAACCTATTGAATTAAAAAAATTCAAAATTTTCAATAATATTTTATTAAACAAGTCCCTACAAATAAGGTTAACTCATAACTCATCATTAAAAACATTAATTATTTAAAGTAACGAGCACACGAAAATTAATTTATAGTTAAATATGTGTACAATCCATCATTTTCCATTCAACGACTAATTTAGTACATTTCATGAAATACGAATATACAATATTAATACGTCGATTTAGTTAGCCAGTTGCCAATATGTGTCAAACTTCGATAATGAGTGATTAGTTGTCGAGCTATTTCGAAACGTACATACATACATACATAGGCTGAAGCTATATAATTATTGAATACATACGTGGTTTGATGATATTATTAATAAACTTGAAATACTAGTGGTACCTAAATGGAAATTCTATAATTCTGGGCATGACTGCGATAATTTGTACATTTGAGCTCTCGTACTTTAGTGAGGTATGTAGGTATTACTTAATGAGAATCTATTTTTTTCTCTTGCTACTACAAGGAAATTAAAAAATAATTAACTACCCCGAGTGAGAATCGAATCTACAACTGTTCCGTGTCTCATTTTCGTACTCTAATCTGAATTTTAATAACATTTTGATATTTAACAAAAACCATACCACACGAAATTCATTTTATTATTCCAATCATCTCTATATTAGAGAGAAAGTAAAACGACAATTTTACGGCTTACGAATACATTTTGATATAAACAGTACATTTAATGTCCACGTACGTACTAGAATAGTGTGAAATAGCAAGTAATAAATAAAGTTTTATTTGATGTGTACTGGAACACGGGCATTGGGGGTGTGTAATGGCACCCGAGGGTCGTGTAAGATGCTGACCACATTTTATTCGAACTGGCGGCCATACTTTTGATTTACTTGGAAGTGATCATTGTTTTTGTAGTGTTAGAAGTTGCAATTATTATATAGCTAAAGAAATATCTTTACGTTTTTTCACGTATAGAAGAAAAGGCAGTGGGAAAGAGTGTAAAACTCTCCGCGGAACTCAACCTTGTCCACAAGAGCAGGGATAGTAAAAATATCATTCCCTATTCCGAAGAGTGGGATAATATAATCATCACCCCCAACCATCACGATTACAGACGTTGTCCTACTTTTTCACGACTCAATTATAATATAATGTTTAAATAAATTATTTAGATTTTTCCGCTTTAGTATAATAGGTCATGGCGTTGAGTTTCATCGCTCAACACGCAAGCGGAAAATGGTTTGTTTTGACACTTACTTTAATTTACTTGTGGAAAATAGCGTAATGCTGAAGAAATATATAGAAACAAAAACTTTTATAGGTGGGGGAACTCTACGCTGCGCTGCCTCATTACTAGAGCGAGAAAATAAAGATATTACACATATATTTCATTTCAAACGAGTGTAAATCGAACCCGTAACCGTCGTACGCTTGTGCTCCACGACGACCTCAACATACGTACCTATATGTTAACTTCTATTCAAAACTGACAAGCTTGGGCCCCGATTTAGACTTTATTCATCTAAAATTATGTCAATGTCAGTCTTCTCTTTCTGTTACAACTAAGGTGGAGGTATAGAACATTGCCCCAAATAAAGTTTCATATATTTAACACAAGTATTTTAAAAGTAGCTTTTGTTTGTTTAATTTCACACTGTATCCCGCACAAAGCACGATAGTCTGAGGGAACCTGGGAACCCAGAGCTAAGGCACTTCCATTCCACACTTTCATTAATTAATTACGAGTCATCATAAAAATGTTTTTTACTGAACTACAAAGTAAATATTATCATTTTCCGCATTTTCTTTTTAATTACATATAAAATTTCGAATATACCAGTCATTTTTCCAACTTTGCTTTCATTAAGCATAATACGTAGTTCGAAGAGATTAAAGGCTACCTTCATATTTTGGCGGCGGGTGTGGCGAGGTACCTAATTTACGTAATAGCCTACCCTCCCTCATTTTACTTTACTAAATCTCTAATAGGTAGTTTAAATATTTATGCTAACCAACAAATAGTATGTATTATAAGCAATTATTTATAGTTATAATAAAATCGTAACTGATTGGTGTCTGTACATGGAAGATATATATAAAAAATTGTTATTGGAGCCAATGTGAGAATCCAAAACAACGATTTTTATTTTTTTGATTGTCGGATTGTTTGTGTGTGTGCACGCTTTTTTCAGAAAAAGCCGAACTGATTTTAATGCAGCTTTCACTATTGTATTTTATCAAGCCGAAAGGAATAAAATAAGTACTAAATGTTAAGGGAATTTAACATTTAAGTTCACATTTCAGTTCATACAAAAAGTTAAATAAAATAACTAGATAGTTAGCTGTAAAATAACTGTTTTATTTAATCTGCTGAAACTTTTTTTAATGTATAGATTGACTTTAAATACCAAGAATGTTATAAGAACACGAACGTAATTCAATTTACTAAATAAATAATTGTGTTGTGAATATCAAGCGGGTGAAGCCGGAAGCGATTCGTTAGTTATTTAATATTATTGCGGTCGTCGTAGTGCAGTAAAACAGCGACTCGCGATGGGGTTTGATACCCATAAAAGAAAACAAATTATTTCATTAAGCTCTTGTAGACAAAGGAAAACATAGGAAAATATAATTTAATTTAAATTTTAGTTAAAAAATTTCCCTTACAAATTCATTTACATCATCATCACATTTTTCCATTTTCCCCTAAAATTAAGTACAAAAACCAATTAAAATCAATTTAAAAGCAAGACGTAACCGACATATCAGCCACGAGCATCAAGTACATTGCTTATTTAATCTAACATATTACACTGCGACAAACCGATACCATCTTGATGAATAAATTTGTTTATGCGACTAGGAAGGCGTTGTTCACCCGCTGAGTCATTGTAGTTATATGAAACTGTACATTTTATACTGGGAGGTAGTTTCGCTTCTAATTTATTAAAAAGTATTCTTGGGTTTAGCTACGTTTTGTTATTACTTTTGAAAGTATCGGACGAATAATATACATATATAAATTTTTGGTTGGTATAAGTAGATAAAAAAATATTCTGATATTATAATCTAATAACTTAGCTTCACGCAGTATCCCTAGCGGGGTAGTCCTCTGGCTACTACGATCTCTCTAGATCGGAGCGCCAAACGCTGGTCTCTACATACCTCTGACGCCTCGTCCACTGTGGTCAACCTCTTCATACATCCTGGCCGAGGGGCCCACATGATTTTTACGTGACCTTCTTCCAGTATCTTCGATACAGTATTTTTGAAGCTTAACCGAGGTCTCCCTCTATCTC
Organism: Heliconius cydno galanthus; assembly: GCA_036379175.1. Classification (NCBI taxonomy): domain Eukaryota; kingdom Metazoa; phylum Arthropoda; class Insecta; order Lepidoptera; family Nymphalidae; genus Heliconius; species Heliconius cydno. The sequence goes on along the minus strand of JAKRZM010001303.1, from coordinate 112,828 downwards.
TCTTATCACTCACTTTTCCATCATAAGTCTTTTTTGTTTGGTACACTCGCTAATTTCAAGAACTGGTTTAAATAAAAAAAAAAATTTCTGTTGCATAGTCCACTTATCATATATGGCTATAGCTTATATTACAACACGTCAATCATGTCTATGTAAATCACTTTACCTGATGAATTTATCATATATATAGAACTTTAAATTATTTCTAATCAAATCCGCAGAAAATAACTAGTACAGTACTATAATAAAGAAAAGCCACATAATAATGCCAATTTTCAGCTAAATTCTGTTTACTCTGCATTTAAAAATTTTTGAAGAAAAATATTCCAAATTACCAAAGCCTCTTCCTGTTCGGAAAGTTTAACTTTTTCAATGAAATGTTATAATAAATGGCTGTTAAACAGCCGTAGGAGTACTGTAATGAAGCGAGTTCAATGCAGGGATAATTGTGCTAATGGGAGCCTTCGAAGTCGAGTTTCGGGGAAGAAATTAATTCTATCGCTCTCTCAGTATCTCCGATACATGCGAAAACTTTTACGTTTGTATAAGTACGTTTATATGGTACTTCTTTTCTTGTTAAATTTTGTTATTTTATGGTAGCGTTGTGTACTGAAATATTCTCGGTAAAATTAAATATAATGATAAAATATTATTTTCAAATGAAATAGATAGAAAGATTCTAATGACATTTTTTTTCCATCATCCTCCTTAAATCTAGTAAATAAACTTTTATTTACTTCATAAGTACTTACTAACTATCAAAAGATGTGATAGAAATTGAATAATCTAAAAAGCAATTTAAATTTTTAAAGTGTTTTCTAATTCTCTGAATGCCAGAAATTCATAAAAACTGGAATAAATACTTTACATTCCGTTATTAATGTAATTACTATATAAATCGGGAATACTACTTCGTTTACTTCATCGGTTTCCTTTTCCGTCTCTAATGACAGGGTTATTTAATAGATGAGAGAACAGATCGACTGGAGAGCAAATCGACTTTGAAGATCAGAAATACTCCGCTTTGTCAGCATTTCCGAATTCCTTTTCATTGTACCCAAGTTTTTTGTCTAATTAAGTCTTTTATTTCAATTTCACTGGAAATTTTAAGGCATTTTTATAGATGTACTAGCGACCCTCTTGCGGCTTCGCCCGCTTTTACTACTGGATTATTCATATAATGTATGTTTGCAAAGCACTTAAGATAATGTGAATATTAATTAAACCCTAATGCAACCCGCATTTTCGTAGTTTCAATAAGGATTTTCCAATTGTTTTACACAGCAAGGATTTTTTAGTAGGTACCGTAATTTTAAATCTGTGCTACTAATCTTTTCAAGTACTTATTAAAATATATTTAAATGACTATTTTTAAACGGAAGAAATTATAAACAAAAGCCTACCTACTACTACAAAAAATATGAAACCAAATATATCGCGCTGAAATAATACATTCAACTCCGATTATCCAACACGTGCAAACGCATCTAAATTTTCGTTGCTATAAAGGCAGGCGGGTTTTTTTTTTCGAGCTTGTGGTTAATGCTGAAGAGGGTATTCTGTCCCTGATGAAAAGCAAGCACTACGTGCCTGTGAGGAAAATTAAATAGAATACATCGGCCGGGAATCGAACCCGGGCCGCCCGCGTGGCAGGCGAGCATTCACTGAACCACCGATGCGTGTAAGGCAGGCGGCCGCGGCGGACGCATGGCGAGTGGCGAGCCGTTTCGCAGCAAGGATTTTTTTGATATTGTAACAACTTCTAAAGTACTTATTAAAATGAAAAACAGTAAAAGACAGTTTTGGTCTACATTAAATGGCCAACGTAACTAATATACTTATTTATATGCTGAGAGTAAGGGATAAGTGAAACTTGAGTAACATACACCTGATGTGTCAACGGCGGGATGTGTCTACAATTAAATGTGTTTTTCTGTAAAACTATTCGCAATTTCGAAATATTGTAAAAAGCAAATTTTATCTTCGTTTAACGTAGAAAATTAATAAAGTATTTTAAAGGATAAGGATTAATACCATTATCCCTCACAATAAAACATATATTGAAATTATTATTTATAAACAGAAAAATGATCACTACACGTTATTTTTAAAAGATACGAATATGCCGTCGCGGACTTTTTTGTAGATCTCATTAAGAGGAACAATACTCTAGTAGATTATTTTCATGTAGTACTTACCATTAAAGCAGCGCATGCGCGAAAGTGTCTCAACGGGTAGGACTTTATACACATTTATCGTATTTATGTTAATTTACATAAGAATGTATAAATAATAAACTATATATAAACCTTCTATGAAAAATACTCGACTTAATGATGAAAACCGCATCAAAATCCGTTGGGTGGTTTAGAAGAAGAAGAGTTAGAAACAACAGACAGACACGAAAAGCGACTTTGTTTTATAAGATATAGGATGATATTATGATAGGATATTTTATTAAAATAGTTCTTGAGCGATTGAAGTTGTCTTAGATAAGATATACTATTAGTTTGGGTTACATTTCAACAATTTCCTATAGCTTGTCTAAAATAATGAAAACAAAATTATTTTTAAAGGATTCACATCAAGGAACGGCAGGAATTTTGGATAAAAAAATATGAACTCATTTTAAATATTTTCCAAAGCTTTTCTCAGATATTAACGAGTAGATGATAAAGTAATTTAAGTTCATCCGTAAATTTATTATTTGAATTCTAAAATTATTGTAAAACCTAAATTTCTATAAAATAAATATTTAATTTCATTTAATTTAATTTAAATCAGCTCATTAAAAACATTTTTCAGACAATTTGATACAAGATAATTAAAATATTTTTATTACATTATATTCGAATCTTGTAATCGTCAAAAATATCGTGAATAAAAAATGTTTTTGTATAATAAATAAAATATTCACTAAAAGTAAAAGCTCATAGCGTCGTAGTAACGGCACTGTAAAACGGCACATTTATTTAAGTGGCAGTTGCGCTCAAGGTGATTTAGCCCTATGCTTAATGTTATGATGAGGATACATTAAAAGAAAGAAAATCATATTTCTTTTAGAATACAATAAATACTTATTTTATACTAGCAAAATGCTACGGATTGGTCGGGGTAAATAATTTTCTATCTTTTAAAGTACAATATATTTTCTGAAATTAAACTTGCCGATTTTGATTCGAAGGCTCGATCGACCTGCTAAGGCAAGACGAAGTATAGTGCTGAGTTACGCTCTTCAACGTGCAATGTACCGAATGTTAGAACGTGTATAAAAATGCCCGCACATAACAGGATGCTTAGAAGCGACCTTTAGAGGGAACCTAGTGTTGAGACACTCCGTTCTCATTAAGACTTTCCGTTCCGTTCCGTTTTCCACTCGTGCCTTGCTTCGTTAGCGAGAAAATAAAAATATTAAGTATGTTATTTCCTTGACTGGGAATCGAACCCACACTTGTATCAATGCACCACGAAATCCTCAATGAATCTTCATAATTATTATCACTATTTAGAATTTCAATAGCTTTAAATTCTTTATTGTAAATTACAAATACTATTTATCTATTGTTATTTCTTTACAATTGTCTACATATTCTTATAATAATATAACATTTTCAGTTCATTTGAAAATCACAATATCTACGGAATACTGCAGTATCATTTTTCATACAGATTCATGAATTTAACAAGCTGGCAATATTCTGCTTCTATTAGGAGACACTGTAATGCCTTTCAGTAAACGTAATGAATACATAAATGATAATGACTGTACTAATTACATTATATGTTATATTTGTTAATTATATTGTTTGGGATGCTACAATTATTATTCATTTATGGAATATCATAATTAGTATTAATGTGCTTATAGTAGGCAGCGTGTTAAAATCTACAGCAAAGGTCAACAATTCGACTATTTTTAGAGTATAATTCATAAAATATGGAAAGGTAGCGTGAATGTTATGGGTTCAATCTTAGCTAGGGGAAAAGTTACCTTCATTTCGTATTGATTATTTTATTTTTGTAAGTTTCGAAATATTTATATATACATTTTTCGTTTACCTTAACAACTAATTCTAATCTCAGTTAATAGTCTAACACATTTATTCATTGCTGAAACAGTATATCATGTCCACAATAAACGAATGTATTGGAATTTTGCCAGTAACAATGTATTCAGAACTAGTAGTTCTAGTACAAGTATGTATAGGTGACTAGCTCTAACATAAATTAATATTACAAAAGCAACTTGGTAGCAATTCCCCACAGTCTTCTTTGTTGTCGTGTAGGAAGTTTGTTGAATATGACTCACTTACCTAATTTCTTCGTGCATCTCCCTCGTGGATTTTGTGCATGCAAAGCTGGGGCTTTATGCATTTTTGTAGCTGTTTTTCTTTAAGATGTTTTGAAATTAATTAATTATTTTAAAATTAACAAAAACTTTAATAAGAAATGTTATGCAATCTTTCTAAGAATTTGTTTACAAAATTAATTCATGAAGTTTCATGAAAATCGGTTGAGTAATTTTGGCGTGAAATCCTAAGAAACAAACTTACATTCACATTTATAACACTAGTACGATTCCCCTTCTCCATATTTTTTAAAATACATATAGCCAAACGTCATTTGTCATCAATGAAGAAAAGGCTTATTTAAAAAATCTTAATAAGCCCATTATCTTATACTAAAACATATTCATCCCCAGGATTTAGATAAAAATAGCTTCTATTTTCTACCCCATTTAACCCTAATCGATAATTCAATACTAAACGACGAGTTGAACAGAAAATGAGTTAAAACGGCAGTACCGTTAGCAGAGACAGTGTTATACATACATACTATATAAAGTATATAGCTCATGAAATTTAGCTTAGGGAAATTGCCTCCTTGAAAGAACACCGAAAGTTGTTTGGAGGAAAATTTGATAGCTTATATCATTCTTAGAACAAACGATTCAGGACGCGTAGGTAGTAAAAGCACGATTCCTTAAATCTATCTATCTTCTCTGTAATTCTATATTCTAAAATATTATTATACTAAAAAAAGATTTACGTTAACAAAAATCTTAGGAAAATTATTTTGGCATTGGAAATTTGACTGCGGATCTTAAACCGTAGGTAAAAGCTAGTTTATATATTTTCTTATTTTTTTTTTAGCTTTACACTGCATCACGCACATAGCAGGGTAAACAAAGAGAACGCCTGGGAACATAGCGTTAATACATTACGTTCCTATTAAGACACTTCTGTTCCCCACTTTCCATCGAATTCTGGTGGCAGTTCGTTTTAAGGAGTAGAACACCTCGCGCCGCCTTTTTATCAAAGCGAGGAAATTAATATGTTAAATATTTAATTTCCTCGACTGAGAATCGAACGTACAACCTGTCGCAATTACAGTCGAACGATTGTGCCCATGCGCCATAACTGGCCTCGATTATATATTAAAGGAACATATTTACATGAATTACGTACAGTCGTAGGGATAAAAGTAAAGTTAAAATGTCTGTGGGACACATGACCAAATGTCAACCGAGAAGAAAGAGCCCGAAAAGCTTTTAGTGAAATTAAATAGTTTTCTAAAAACAAACTTTGCCTTTCATATGACTCTGAGTTCCGGTTGTAGCAAAAGGTTTATTTTAGTTAAGGAATATGTTGTTTTAGATAGATTTTTTTTAATTTTCACTCAGCTCCTGCGTCATGTAGCGCAATTATGAGATAAAAAAATAGTGATAAATCATTTTATTTTTTATATCGTATGCTTTAAAATTTTAAGAAGTTCTTACTTATTGAATTAAAAATTGTGTAAGAAAATGAAACAAATCGAACCGACAATCACCGGTTGTATAGTCAAACTAACGTCAACTATGATATAAGTAAATATTAAATAACTAAAATTATATTCTATTAATGTAATATTTGAATGCTTAACGTACTAAAATATACATATTTAATAAGGTATTTAAAAACAAATGTAATGATAATTAAGGCAAGCGAAACATTCATTACACGGGGTGGAATTACTGACAGCTCATATAGCTAGGCGAATACGCACCTGGCGAGTTGCCATCAATAATAAATAAGGTTAAAATGATTACTTTCCTTCTGTAAACAGCATGAAAATGAAGGTTTTTGTTAGCTTTTTCAAGGTAAAAAAATAACTAATAATAATCAAGACACTCCACTCTCTGCTTTTCGATTTCGAGAATTCGAGATATTGTATGTTGAGTAGCGTAAAAAAATGTCGCAAAATTTCGCGTGAAATATTATAAAACAGTTTGTACATTAGTTTTTAACATAGTTTCCTTGACACGGATCGCGTTCATAAAGAAAACTATTAAACGCCAACATTCTTTCTATAATTGAATTGAAATTGCGGCTTCTACAGTAAATTATAGCAACGTTTCCCTTTTTTTTCTTGTCCTCTGATGTTTTTTTAATTTCTTTGGTTGTATTTATTTTAGCTGTGTCACGGCCTTCGTGACAAATTACGGAAAAGGTACCGTTGACACGTTATTTGTGTAAGTAGACTAAGACTGAAGACACTATGTCGTTCATTAGTTGATCTTCTACATACTGTACTATCTTTACTAATTGCGGAAAGCGGAAGAGTTTATTTATTTGTTTAAGCGCTAAGATCTCTGAAACTACTGTTTGGAATATTTTTTTTCGGACTGTCTTAACACTAGGGTCCTTCTGAAATAAAAGTCCACGATACCGTATATCAATCTCGTATAAATAAGTCACAATAACGCATTTTATGACAAAAATAACAATTGAAAATTGCAAGTTAAAATAATTGACCATTTTTTATAAGTAAAAGTGTTTGTCGGTGATTTCAAAATAACCGTGTTTTCTTTTCAAGTGTACATAGTTATTTACGAGATAGAAACTAACGAACGAACGAACGATACTAGAATACAAATAAAATATTTTTTTTATACTTATATACGTATCATAAAGAAAACTGAACCCACTATTATAAAGTATTTTCTATGGTGCTAAATTTTAATTTAAATAATATTTTTGAACGTTTTAAAGTCAACAAAGATAGAAAATATCAAACATCTAAAAGCTCTGATTAAGTTAAGTCGAGTACAATATCTTTTGTTTCTAACTTTGGCTAACTTTTATACTTCACGTTTTTGCTATCTGTGTCAATAGATGACAGATGAGAGCAAAGTTACTGAGCCATGTATAAAGTAACTTTATGTTCAAAAACTTTTGTGTGATACTAATAAGAAAAGAAAAGCTCATTAAATAATTAAACTACTTAAATAAATATAATTATTCATATTATATAGTTGTATTTATTTGTATATATGCCTACTTATGTCTCACGCATCGTAGAATAGGCTAATAAAGTTAAAGTAACAACTCTGTTATTGGCTTTTCACTCTTTCATTAGCTTATTTTTGCCTTAGTAGAATTCTATGATATTATTTATTATAAATAATTATTTTAATCATTTTTAAAGTATTATTCTGTACTTACTAAGAATAGAAAAATGTGTTTTTTGAAAAGGTATACAAATTTGAAGGTAGCGGGATTCGAACTCACGCCTGTTGGAAACCACTCAACTGCCTTGACCTCTAAGCCATACCTTCTTATCAAACCTTTTTATTGTGGAGAATGAATTCCACTACGTGTACATTTAACCCATTTTGCAAGCCTTTTGGTATTTCGTATTTTATACTAAAACCCATATATCCAGAATAAATTTTAAATCATTTCGGGCAATTGGGCTTATCAGAACCGTTCACACAGCTCGTTAGATCCATTCCATGTAACAGAGTTCTATTCGGTACCTCGCTCGGATATAAGGTTGACAAATATATTATGTAATTAAAAGCTACAATCAACTTTGTTTCAGGATAGGTGTTTACTTGGGACGTTTTTATTGCCAGTTTTAAGCTCCATTTAAAATAATAAATGAACGAGGGTAGGTCTGACTTTGGATTAGGGAATATTTGGAAATGTTTTATAATCATTGTTTATTTAATTACCTATATATATATATATATATATATATATATATATATATATATATATAATATAGAAATAAAAACAGAATATAATTTACTATTCTTCATTTATAATAAAATATGTTAAAATAAGAGTAATCAGGAATTATATAGTGATGCATCATTCCATAAATATATTACGTTCTTGGGAAATGGAACTTGAAACTGCACTTGATGTAAGCCTGACTTTAGGAACCATAAGTTAAAAGTAAATATATGTATTTTCTCAAGTTGAATTTGTATGTGCAAACTTAGAATCCCTTCAGGCACATTACAACAAAACTGTAGCAGCAATTCGTTGTTATCCTACCATATATCTTTACTGTGATAAAGCCTTTATGTTGACAATCATTTGTGTAAATATATCAGAATAATTTTCAGTTCGTGTGATATTCATCTCTTTAGATATACAGCATCGATACTGTATATCTGATCTATATAGACATAATATTCATAATATAGAAAGCCTTTTAATGGTTATATATTTAAACCAAAATATATAAACTTTCATTTTTGAGGCTTAAAAGTGAATTTAGGTTGAAAAACTCGCTGTTACAGGTTCAACTAGGCCGTCTTTACACGGCTGAATACATATTTGCGATGAGATGAGTTGACACAGTATCGCAAGGTAGGGATAGTAGAAAAATCAACATTTGCATATTTCTCATAAATACGTATTAAACTTTAGTATTAATTACGCATAATATACCAAAACGGTTTTGTTATGTCAAAAATACATTTTAATATGTACTTTTTAATTACTTTTTGAGAGATATACAGAAGGAAATTGTTTTGATTTCGTTGCTTTTTAACCGACTTCTGTAAGAAAAGGAGGTTATCAATTCGTACCGACTTCAAAATTATAAAATCTTTGTAAAATTATTTTTCACTTTTTAGTTCGTTGTTAGAAGTCGATTTTTCTTTTTGTTAAAAATTAATTTATTTAGTTCCTTTTTTTAAACTGACTTCTGTAAGAAAAGGAGGTTATCAATTCGACTGTATTTTTTTTTATGTTTGTTACCTCATAACTTTTGACTGGGTGAACCGATTTTCATTTTTTTTTTTAATTTGAAAGGTAGTGCTTCCCGAATGGTCCCATTTTTTTTTCGTCCATGTCTGACAATGGTATCTATGAGAAAATCCCATAAGTCTTGAATTTGCATTAGGTATGTGTCGCGCATATACCGCACTTCAAAATTATAAAATCTTTGTATAATTATTTTTCACTTTTTAGTTCGTGGTTAGAAGTCGGTTTTTCTTTTTGTTAAAAATTAATTTATTTCACTTTCACATTCAGATACACACAACCATGTATATACAAGCTAATGGTATTTTATTTCTAGTTCAAAATATAAAATTTTTCAACTTTATGAATTAAAAAGCACAATTATGTGAAAAATAATGGTTATTCTCACATGTTAGCATGTTATCATCTGTGCCACGAGAATGTAAGTCTTTTGCGGACTGTATGACAGAAGGAGGTCAGCACGTCCGTCGCTATACGCCTATGACGTATCGAGAATATCTATAATAATTGATATTTGTGGTATTCTAAGAAAATATCATTAATATATCACAATGAGGAAAAGAGGGGAAGAGGGGAGAGGAAAATATCATTAATATATATATGATATGAGGTTAACGTGGTGCAGTATCTAATTGAAAAAGTATTGGTTGTGGGTTCGGAATTATCATATAGATATATTTTCAAAGATTTTTTCTTTAATCCTTACACATTTATCTTAGTAGAAAGTAATAATAATAGCTTTTTTTTCGTAATTTTTCACGAAATATTTAATATTACTAGAAAATAACTTAAAATATTTTTATATTTATAAAACAAATAATCTTTTACGACTGGCTTCTGAAGTTCAATTTATTAGTTCAAATTGTATTCATCAACGAGATAGAGATCTTCAGTGGAAATATTTGCAAACTGAATGTACAAAAGCCCTCTAAATAAGCAATATACCCTTTTGGGGAATATAAACACAGAACTATTTCAACCCAAAACAATAAGTTGGCAATGTTAGGTGAAGCGAGGACTTGAGAAGGACTTATAAGTGGTTATCAGAATAATACTATTCGGATTAAAAGATGCTCCGAGGTCAAATAACAATATTATATTATAGCAAAAATTGTAGGACCTTCGAGTGTTCTTTGTGCTTTTCTTTGTGTAAGCTTTATTATTATATTTTTTTGTCAATATAAAGAGTTTTAAGAATGGATCTAGTTACAAATTTTGTTTTACTTATGAAATGAATTTTTTATATTTACTTATATTTGCTTAAAATAAGTACTTATTATAATAAAAGTTCAAAAACCCGACTCCTGATAGTCACGCTCTAAAGAATCTCACAAATTTTGATAAATATCTTAGGAGCAACAGTGTAAAAGTAAAACATGTTTATATACACATACTGGCCAATATAACCCTTCCTTTTGCTTAGACGCATATTTCATTTCCCCGAATGAAAATCGAACCCCCAATTTATCCCTTTTACAGTTACACTTTGTGCCCTTATGCCACGACTGGCCGAAAATAGTAAAATTATTAATAAACAATAGTCAAAAATTAATCCAAATTTAGATATTCGTAATTTCTATCTAACTATCCGTAGTTTCCTGTGTAAGGCATTTCTATAAATAGTAATTCCCCAAGCTTATTATTCGCCAAAATCAGTTACCACAAGAATCGGTAAGTAAAAGGTAAGTACTCTGTAATAAAGCATATCTTACCTGAAAGTTAGTGTACCATCTGGTCCCAATAGGTAACTCGATTTATTTGATCAGAACTAAACCTATTTAAGTAATACGATAAGGAAGTTACTTCATATTGCATAACCCTTTGTAAGATGTACGCGATACGAGGGCCCAAAGGGCAAATATTATTACGCCGGATCAAAACATGCTGACCTTGGGATTTGTGGTCGTAGAATTAAGTTTCTGAGTATTCTGGAATACATGAAATCTATACTTGATATCGACTTCTATTGTCTCTTACAAATCTAGGGCAAATATCTTGAGAAAAGGCTAATGAAAACCTCAACACTTTCTCAGGCCACTTAGCTATTTAAAACTCTGATATTAATACTGATTCTCTTCAATATAGCGACAGTTGACAGTTTGTATAGGAAAAAAAAGCATGCAGACCAGATTGGCATCTGCCTGCTTTCGTCAGATTGTCAGGCCAAAAGAACTGTAAAAAAAATCCCCTCCTTATGATGTAAGACATACGAGTACATACCCAAAAGTATAAAAAAATGCACTTAATAATTTATTTCTTTTATAAATAATTTTATTAATAATTTAATAATCTTGTTTCAAATATTATGCATGAATAGGTGATTGTACGAGTTAATTAATATTCCTCAACAAAGCTAGCCCGAAGTAAGGCACAACCTAAATTAATAACAGAATTTGATATTTGGAGACGAAGCCACTGAAAATCATTACAATAATGCCGTCGAACTTTGTATACGAGGATACCATAGATTAAATAATATGATGAAAATGTTATATTAATAACAAATGTATATTAATATTGTTAAGAGTAAAATAGATGTATTATATTGCGCTTATTTCTTCTAAGAGGCGCGGATTCAAATCCCGCTGAGTTCAAATTTTTATACGTTTTCTTAATTAGCATTTTTATATAAATATATTTTTTTTATATTAATGTTAAAAAATTCTATATTTTCCAAAAAGCGATAGATAATCTAATTGATACTTAATTGATTTTTTTTGTTTTTAATTATTATTATCTTACTATACCAAATTCTTTAGATATACATAAAGAAAACTAAAATAGTAAATTGAAATGATTATTTACATACAATTTTCTTTGTGTACACATATACATACATACATTTATGAATATTTTACATTATATGATGAGAAATAGAATCCTTTTAATCCCACAAGGGTCCCTTAAATCGAGGTAATTTATATTAATAGTCCCAAATTTACGCTAGTTTTGTTAAGTCGCTGTTTGGGGACCGATACATGCCCTAAATAGGAATACTACATTACAATGATTTACTGCTAAGCTGGTTACTACAGTTTTATTACTTGTATTTATGGATAATAAGCCGTAAAGTGATATAGGGAAGAATGTATATTATTTGATTCTGACGGAATCTCATTTAAATATATAAGAAATATATACTCGTATAAGTATATATAAGATTTATCATCGCACCTTCAGAAGAAATCTTACTAACTATTCTATTTTAACTTCATGCTGTATTCCGTTTATAGCACGATAAGCAGAGGAAGCGTAGTGTTAAGATATGCTATTGTTCTCTTTTAGCTCAGTTAATTAGTAAGACATTACGTGGTGAATGGTGGAACTTAACGCCGCTTTTTGTCTTGTTACCAGAGCGAATTAATGAAAATAATCCATTCCGCCGAGTAGAAATCAAACCCACAACTGTCGCATTTTATAAAAAAGCGCTACAGAAACCGAGGATACACTTTTATGATCAATTTTAAATATTATAAAAAGTATTCCTAAACATTATTTATTACGGACTTTATAAGTACTTATAAATTAATATTATTTTAAATCCTTATTCCCTCACTTCCTTTACAAGATCGAAATACAAATAATAAGGCCGAAAATAGCAATAATACATAATTTATGAAAATTAACAATTCTTGTTATGCTCTCATTAATTAAACATCAAATTTCTCTTAATTCATTACATATTCAATTAAAACGAAAACCAAATATTTAACCATCAATCACTTTGTATCACTGTTCCAAGTGAACATGAGAGCTACTACTGGGAAGTACGAGTATAACAGAAAATATAGGATGACCCGGCTTTTTCAGTTGTTGACTAGTTCTCCAGCTAAGTAGTTCTGGATACACTCGACCTGAATCGGGTATCGAACCCGCTTTGTAAATTTAGACTTGTGTGCTCAGAGATTTTCATTTCACGATAAAATGGATGGCTTTATTGTAACTCGATAATGTTTACTTTGGTTTAGTGAAAGTTCAAACCGCAACCTTTTTGGGATTCCTTTTAGAAAATTATGTTGCTATATTTTTTCGTGTTATCCTTTTTGATAAGTGACGCCGCTTCACTAATAAATTCCTGATACTTTATGTCAAACCAGTTTTTACATGCTTCGCCCACATCCGGTGTTAATTTATATAAGTAGGTAATTGTTGGATGAAAAACATTCGATTTTTGTCTGGAAATAATGAACAATTAATAAAAAAAATATGAAAAAAAAACATGATAGTAAAGTAGATTTCGTACCTTAAATTGGTGTCATTACCTTAACGTAATTGATGCAATGAATAAACTGAACAAACTCTAACATAAAAATGTAAATAAATGGTTATAAGATAAGATAAAGCAGTGAAATCCTTTTAAAAAGATTCAAATAACAAAATCTAATCTACAACATTAGGTTAATTCTAGATTTCAGCTGAATTCTAGTGAAATCAAGATAAAGGACATAATTAAGTCAAATTTAATATTTTTCGTCTACCTTCAAAAACTGAAATTTATTCTAATAATTGAACAAAATTTTTAAAATTTCTACTTCTACCTCACTGCATTCAAATTGTTCATTAAATCTTCGCTTAACTAAGAAATGTTTGGTGTATTTTAGCTGTCACAATCTCATGATAAAAAGTGGTGACGGCAAGCTTACAAAGGATAAAATATGAAAAAAATTCTTTGTCTCGCCTTTTCGTTATCCCGCTCATCGTAGTGCTGAGCTTATAAATGTCTCTCATAATTACCCTACGTAATTTAAGTGGCCGTTATTAAAGTAGCGATCTTTTCAACTTTTGGAATTCTAAAAGAAAATGAACTAGAAATTTTTAATGGTTCCTCGAGTTTCACGTTAATTATAAATGTAATAGTAACAGTAAATGATATGAAGAATATGAATTTTATTTTACATTTCTTATTTTCTTAATATTCTATTCTGTTTGTAGTCAGACAAGAGTGGTGTGTGTTAGAATTATAATTACAATGTTGACGTGAGACTTAAATGAATATTTAATTCTAATAAGAAATATTTCTGTCATAAATAGTAATTTGTGAAAGAAACATTTTAACTAATTAGAATAAAACTACATTTTAACAGTAGAATTGACTTTTTACTACACATTTAACCATGAAAAAATTTCATACTGATCCCAATTTACGTAATAGTGATGTGACATCAATTTGAGAAAAATATTTTTAAATTGTTAATAAATTGTTTGTTACATTTAAAAAAGTTCTTAAGATATCAAACCTATCTGAGCAAAATCGATATGAAATACGCCAAATAAGAACGAAGATCTCTTTAATTATATGTAATTAATTAACTCGTAACCATTAAAATTTAACATTTAAACCGCGCTTTATATAGTTAGACTGGAAACTTTAAAATATTTTAAAAGTAATAAAACTTAAAGAAAAAATAGTTTCCATTTTTACTCGGGGAATTTGTATACAATCGTCCACTCAGTTGATATCAGAGTTGGTATACATAGAGACGTTATTAATATTCCTCAGATAATATCCAAATTTAGATTTGCGGAATCAAAATTCTTATTTTGAGGTAACGTCTGATTCCCCCGAGAATTAGGTTCCTTCTGTCTCTCCTAGTATATGCAGAATACAGTGTGAGATTAAAAATATATACAAAATTTACAAAGTTTAAGCTAGACGATTACGACAAGATGATGAAACGGAAGGAAGCAATGGAAAATCCAACAATGGAAATTAGCTAAGTGGAATAATTTAGTGGAATGCTTTAAGAAATATTCTGTGTAATTGTTACGAACGTACGGAACAGTGTATTCATTCGTAATAAAATATAAACCGAGCGTATTTCATTTTTTACTTTTCTTTTATAAAAAAATCTTACTTCTTTACAATTTTAAAATTATTAATTACGTCCCCTTAATATTTGAAGTTTAGCTATAAAGAATAAATCACTTGGTTTTGTGCATTTCTTCGATTTCAAACACAATCAGTAGATTTTTAACGGTAGAACCAATCATATAGTTACATGGAAAATAATAATATTTTCAAAACGAAAAATCTACTACGAATTAGGTAAATACATGTTTGCGCACCTAGGCAAGAATACATAAAACAAAATAAAAATTATAATTTTCTGCTATATGCATAATATGAAATCGGTAAAAATCGATAAGGCAAGGTGTGGCGCAGGAACACAAAGTGTCTCTGTAAACGCGGCAAGTTATGGCTTCGATCTTCACTTGAAGAAATAAAATATTTAATATTGTCATATTCTTCGCTCTATTATTGAGGCAAAGCGTGGTGTTAAAAGCCGCAGCAAATTCGGCAGAAGATAGAGAATAGAGTGTCTCAACACTAGGTTCCCTCTGCCCACCCTGCTGTGTGCGGAATACAAGCTTGACCCTAAAAAAATAATAAAAATCGATCATAACCATAACTAACTATCCCATTCCAAGCAAACGGTCCAAAACTAATAATATTACCATATAATATTTACAAAGTAATATATCTGGGGCATAAAAGACCCTACCTTCAAACTTTTAAACATAACAAATGATGATTAAATGGACTCCGGAATATTGGCTCGTCATCTTACCAGGGGAAATATTTTACGTGTATTAAATCACGGTCACTGGAAAATATGGCAGCACAATTTGGAAGTCTTCCAAAGGTCGGGTTGTAGATGGGAGGGGACATTGCTGAAGCTCGATGTTTGAATAAAAACAAAAGCTAACCTACAGTATTCATGAATAGGTTATGCAAGTATTTTTATCTAAAAATACGATAGTCTATAAGAATTGTGCTCTAGAAAGTTTATTCTTGTATTGGAACCTTTTGTATTGATAGCGTTTCTATTATTGTGGAATAATGTTTCAGAATAAATGTTTTATGTACGTTAAAATTATGTTGTAATATTTTTTTATTTAACGCGGTATCCCGCACATGCAGGGTAGGTAGAGAGAACCAGGAACCTAGTGTTAAAACACTTCATTCTCATTATACTTCCAGCGATGGCATTGCGAGTTGTGTGACAGTACTAAACGCCGCCCTTTGTTAACGAGACAACCCAGAGCGAGGGATTGAGAACATGTATATAGATAAATTAATATAAATTTATTAACTACTGTAAGTATTTTTTTAAGACCTTAGAGGTGCACTGAGAAAGCGTCAAATAGTAAACATAATGGTTGTTGGGTCGAACCCCCCCCCCCCCCATATAAATAAAAGGAGGTATAAATAAAAAGTGAAAAACGCGAATGAAAAATTATTTCATCGCTCTTCTTCCGTTGTTAAAGTGCGATTTTGAGCGAAACTAATAAGTTTAACTAAGTCCATATTGTATAGTATTTTTAGATATTTATTATATAATTTTGAATACGTTACATTTTATTTTATGCATTTCAAATTTGAAAGCTCTTAAGAATAAAAATGATCCCAGTACAGGATTTTATTTGATATTCTATACTTATTCACGCCCACAGTAGATTGGATCAGGTTTTACGTTTCGAAGAACGCGTGACGTATTTACCTTAGAGCCTACATTATGGAGGTTTTGTTGAGGAATACATGTTTCCTTTAAGATAAATAAGATGAGGATTTTACGATTGTGACAATATGAGTTTTTATGTACGTGTTTTCTAATTCTGGCTGCAAAATCTCCCATATGATAGTATAATATTGTTATATGTTTTTTAACAAAAATTTTTTTTGCTCATATTCTGAAAATAGCGAGCTAGATTTAGGAAGTGAGTATCTTAAGCCTAGTTTTCCTCTGCTCTGCTATATGTGGGATACAGAGTGAAAATATTTTAGGTTAATTACGATCTTTATAATAAAGGGTCTTAACCATTTCATTACAACCAGCCAATATTATTGAATGACAACGTTTTAGACACATACCATAGGATAACAACAAATAATTATTTACTTTTCGCTGCTTTGATAGACAAAATGCGGCGTTAAATTCCGAAAGTGGTTTTTATCTATATTTTACTAAAACATATAATTTAAAAAAAAGAATCAAACTCCCTATTCAGTTGCTTGAACAAAATATAATAAACTAAAGCGCCATAATAACCAAAATGGGATTAATGTAATGCGGCTTACCTCAATATCCATGTTCATTTAATAGGTATAGACTCTATTAGAACTAAGGCTAATACGTTTATATTAAACAGATATTTTCGTTATTTCGATGCTAAATTAATTAACTAGATTAATTATAAATGGTTTTTTTACCTTCAGTTTGTTTTTCTTTCCTGTACAAAGCAGGGTAGGCAAAGGGATCCTGGGAACTTAGTGTCAAGACACTCTATTCCCCCATTTTAAAACACTCCTTCCAACTTCCTTGGTCTAATTTGTCAATAGCGTTAAACGGTTAAGTTAAGACTTAGAAAGTTACTTTAACACTGCTCAAGCACTTTGATACTTTGCCAACTATAAAATCTATACAGTTCAGCTTAAATTTTGGGAAGTACTTAAACTATGAAATTAGCAAGGAAAAGGGAAAATTTGTCGTCAAAGTATAAAATATTTTTGTGACTGTGAAGCCTTCATAAACGGATGTGAAATAACCGTATGTCAGTACTTAACGTAACGTAATCTAAAATTTTGAGAACCACAACTTCAGTATAAAATAGCTAACAACACGTGCGTATATAGTCGCCTAAGCTGGGCCTCCTCTGGGTTACCAGGGGTCTCACCCGGCTGGGCTGACCGCCCGAGCAGCATATAGCTCCTCTCCTGCTCCACTTTCCCCCAGTCCCTATGGACACAACTACAGGGCCTTGGCCCACCCCAACAACGCGCCCATAGCCATGGGCGGAGAAAGACCACCACGGTCTGAGGGCTCAGCCCTGGAACCGTCTCCCCTCTCCCTCCGCGGGGGGCTGAGAGAAGAATTTCACAGCGTATATAGTTTGTGGGTAGTTTAATGAAAATTCAGTTTCATCTTATTCTATGTCCATAATTGCATTTTATACAAAAAATATTCCCAGCTATAAATTCACTTAGTCGCCTCAGGTCGTAAACTTTTTACATCAGCTAAAGTAACGGTGTTACAATGCAAATTAGTTTTGTAACTTTGCTGTCTATTTAAATCTTCGCTTTGGAACGTGATGCTAATTCATAGAACTTATTATATAAATATGAAACTGAAAAAACTGATTTTCTTAATTCAAATGTATCTCTATCTGACTATTTTTGCGCAATTTTTTTACTCTTAAAACTAAAAAACTAGTAAATCTTGTTAAGATTATATTGTTATTGAATGTTAAGATTAGTAATAGAATAATTTTATAAAAATGCTTTAAATATACAATTTTATCTTTTTAACATCTTTAGTAATACATTTTTTTCCAATTGCCTAACAAGAATTTCTCGTACTTTTTTTGTCAACCCTTTCTTACACAAAGTGGGGTAAATAAAGCCCAGTGTATAGAAACTCCGATCTCTCCTTTCAACCCTGAACTTAAGACTTTACGTGTTGAGTGACAGAAGTGAAGGAGAAAATGTAAATAACTACGTATATTATCATTATCTCAACAGGAAACGAACCTACACCCATTACAGATGCTGTCACATTCCTTCACGACAGCCTTAAAATATATAAATCATTTATTTTACATATTCTAATTATGAACTATGCTGCCTTAACTTTTACCTAACTCTGAACCCAAATCACTAGCCCATAACTTCAGAAACAACTTATCCATAAAATATTTTATGTGTAGTACAAAACTTGCTTTTACGGCCTGTTTATATGAAGGATATCGGTTTTATTTGTGTTATTGTGTTCTTTGGAACGTATATGTCTATAGATTACATACATATATAAATAATATAATAAAGTTATTTAATTGATATAATAATATTAACAATTCTTATGGTATTTTAAATATTATATAAGTACATATATGGCACCAGGGCTGGGGTAATGGTGTGCGACTGTTAAGGATTGTGGGTTCGATTTCGAATCGGGGGAATTAAATATAATATTTTTCTTGAGGTATTGTGTATTGAGAGGCGCGCTTAGCGAGGAAATACACCCTTGTATCCCTGTTACAACTGGCCTCTATCACTAATTGATGATAGAAATAATTAATCATTTCCATATAAATGCGGAAAATATTTCACAATAAATATAATAACAATATTATAATATTTTTTATTTCACAAATAAGTAATAACATTTTATAGCTTAGTAATTGAGACAAATGGAACTGATAGGGTGTCCTGTAAACACCCAGTACTGTTAATAAGCTTATAGGGTAACATGATTAATGCAGTGCACTGTACTCACCTGTAATATGAATTGTTAAACATAGTAATATGTATACAGTACTTCATTTAAAGTAAATATTTTGTGTGACTGTACTTATGACAGTTATGAGTTCGATTCCTAGTCGGGATTATTTTTTTTATGGCCCTGGTGAGAAGAGCCACGTTTTACTACCACTTACACAATAAAGGCAAAGTCAAATATTTTTTATTAAATTTTGATTTCCTCCGCCTACCCTGCTTATATAGGACAAGTAGCAGAGGTAAAAAAGATTATCCGTCTCTTAAAATCTGTAAAAACATGATAATAAAGATTAAAAATATAACAGCTTCAATATCCCAACTATTTTTTCTTAAACAATTCCAAAAATTTATTTACTCCATACAATATTTATTTTTAAAGCCAATTTAAAAAATCCTATTATGAAAACATAGCAAATATATTGAAAATTCACAAGAAACACAATGCATATGCACAGAACGTTACTTCTGTACACTTGCAGTGCGCTATCTAAATGGGATCAAGTCGTCGTGAACCTTGTCGACGTAGTGAGATTAAAAATGCTGATATCGGATTAAATGAAAATACAGGTTAAGTGGAAGCAAGGTTTAACTTGTTATATATTGTATTTTGAAATAAGCAGGTAAATAGATACGAAAGATGAAGAATGCATAGAATGTGTTCGTGAGTTGAGGTTCGATTTCCACTCGAGGGAATGTAAATAATTCATTAACTTTTATTTCACTGCTCTAGCAAGAAAAACGTAACATTTCTATTCACTATTCAAGCAATTTGGGCGGAAGGTAAGAAAGTAGAACAGAGTGGATTGAAGTTTTTTTTTTTTTTTTTTTTTGAAAAAGGACAAGGCAAACGAGCGTTCGGGTCACCTGATGATGATCACCGCCGCCCACGACCCCGTGCAGCACCGGAGGAGCTACAGGTGCGTTGCCGGCCTTTGAGGTGGAGATAGACGCGCTTCTTGAAGGTACCCATATCGTACCGACCTGGAAACACTGCCGCGGGTAGGCCATTCCACAGTTCGGTGGCGCGTGGAAGGAAATTTCTACGAAACCGCAGTTATTTCTGCCCACCGTAAGATATGGAAAATGTAGGAGTCACAAAAAAAAAAAAATTTAGAGAAAAGTCACTATTTGTTTTATCCTATATCTTATAAAACAAAGTCGCTTTTCGTGTCTGTCTGTTGTTTCTAACTCTTCTTCTTCTAAACCACCCAACGGATTTTGATGCGGTCTTCACCATTAAGTCGAGTGTTTTTCGTAGAAGGTTTATATATAGTTTATTATTTGTACATTCTTATGTAAATTAACATAAATACGATAAATGTGTATAAAGTCCTACCCGTTGAGACACTTTCGCGCATGCGCTGCTCTAATGGTAAGTACTACATGAAAAAAATGTACTGGAGTATTGTTCCTCTTAATAAGATCTACAAAAAAGTCCGCGAGAGCATATTCGTATCTTTTAAGAATAACGTGTAGTGATCATTTTTCTGTCTAAAAATAATAATTTCAATATATTTTTTATTGTGAGGGATATTTTTCCATAATGGTATTAATCCTTATCCTTTAAAATACTTTATTAATTTTCTACGTTAAACGAAGATAAAATTTGCTTTTTACAATATTTCGAAATTGCGAATAGTTTTACAGAAAAACGCATTTAATTGTTGACACATCCCGCCGTTGACACATCAGCTGTATGTTACTCAAGTTTCACTTATCCCTTACTCTCAGCATATAAATAAGTACATTAGTTACGTTGGCCATTTAATGTAGACCAAAACTGTCTTTTACTGTTTTTCATTTTAATAAGTACTTTAGAAGTTGTTACAATATCAAAAAAATCCTTGCTGCGAAACGGCTCGCCACTCGCCATGCGTCCGCCGTGCCCGCTTGCCTTACACGCATCGGTGGTTCAGTGGTAGAATGCTCGCCTGCCACGCGGGCGGCCCGGGTTCGATTCCCGGCCCATGCATTCTATTTAATTTTCCTCACAGGCAGCCACGTCGTGCTTGCTTTTCATCAGGGACAGAATACCCCCTTCAGCATTAACCACAAGCTCGAAAAAAAAAACCCGGCTGCCTCTATAGCAACGAAGATTTAGTTAGATGCGTTTGCACGTATTGGATAATTGGAGTTGAATGTATTATTTAAGCGCGATATATTTGGTTTCACATTTTTTGTAGTAGTTATTAGTAGGTAGGTTTTTGTTTATAATTTCTTCCGTTTAAAAATAGTCATTTAACTATCTAAAAATAGTCATTTAAATATATTTTAATAAGTACTTGAAAAGATTAGTAGCACAGATTTAAAATTACGGTACCTACTAAAAAATCCTTGCTGTGTAAAACAATTGGAAAATCCTTATTGAAACTACGAAAATGCGGGTTGCATTAGGGTTTAATTAATTTTCACATTATCTTAAGTGCTTTGCAAACATACATTACATGAATAATCCAGTAGTTAAAGCGGGCGAAGCCGCAAGAGGGTCGCTAGTCTAGAGATATTTCCTGGCGAGAAAACATTTAATATTTTAGAATATAGATATAATAAAAAAAGAAAACTAAATAATGTCCATTTTTGTTTTTCAATTCAATTATCTAAAAAACAGACATTTGCTAGGTTACCGGAAGGCGTGATCAGTTCAGCTGTAAAAAATCTTATTTCCTTTGCATTACCATTTCAGACAAATTGGAAAACTCGAAAGGCTGTGAAAAAAAGATAGATTGCTGTCTTTGAGTAATCACAAATACCACATTTTATTTCGCCTTTCTTTTTTTGATTACATCATTAGGATTACGCGAATTGAGAAAACGCTTAAATGAACTCCGCAAAGCAATATAGTACTAAATATATTTTATATATCTATACGATATATTAACTTAATCTTGTGTTGCCTTTGAGACTCTTTTAAGCTTATTTCATTTAAAATACCTACGAGTATATAACAGTAATATATATATTGGGATACATTCTTTACTAATAATTGAATTAGTCAAACTAATTTAAATTTTATTGATTTTATATTTAAACAATTTCAGAGTGGGAATGAAACCAACAAACAACCCTTGCCTAACTAACTGTTCAATAATTTTGAATGAAATTATAAATTTACATAAATATATTAGTACTTTCACAAATACTTAAGTATACATATTACTTAAAATTCCATTTTTTTTTGTTCTATTTATATAAAATCTATACTACACACAAATATTCCACTTGAAACGTATAAAATAAAAAGAAACACAAACTTGATTCCACATTCAATGGAATCGCCTAGGACAAAAGAAAACAGTCCCAACTATCTCACATATGTCTGAATAAAACATTTCATTAGAAATACTGTATGGACAAGAAATTGTATTAAGTGGGTGACGAGAAAGAATAGCTCCAGCCGTAGCTGTTCTCGTACTCGTAGGTACTACCGACTACCCACTACCGACTACCGGTACAGAAGTGACACTCGCGGCGAACATAAAGAGAGCGAGCACAATACAATTTCTGCCTTGGACGCTTTTGTATAATACATGTCCCTTTCAGGTCACTTCCACTTTGTACTTTAATAAATTGTTGTGCGATTTTTTTATTATTTTATAATTGAATTGTTTTTGTTGATGTTTTTTTGTTGTAAAGTTACTTTTTTTTAGTGTCGTAATCGGGATTGATTATTTGGTTATGATGGTTAAGGATTCAAAGTTTGCTTGTAAATTGCTTATCTTTTTGCATTTTATACATTACATTACTTCTTTATCTTTATTGATGATTGTATATTTTTAGTGTGAAGTATAGGTAATTTGTAGTCTGTGATAATTAAGTTTACATTGAACTACCAATACAGTGATAAAGACAGTATATTTTATTAATAACATCGATAAATATCTTAAATGGAGGCTTAAATTTAATTTTAAATTACTTATTTTGTACCTTGGACTATTTTTTTCTATGATAAAAAATGGGTAATTGAAAAAGATAACAGGTAACGCATTGGATCACAGCGACGAGCACAAACAAGTTTCACATACTCGTACACCGCTCGCCTGTCTAACGAAGTCTTCCATTCTCCTCTTAAAGTGTTTACATAATAAAATGGAGCGCCGACGTCGTTATTTCAACTTATTTCGGTTTATGAACACTTTGAAAATATTAAATTTTCTCGGGGCCGTCTATGGATATGCCGAGTAATTTGTAGAGGAAAATTTACTTACGTGGATGTTATTCGTAAAATCTGCACGCTAATCTTTGCCTCTTGCATTTTTAAAAGCCTTGTTTCTCATGAAACACATTTATATAAAGCCTCGGGAATATCGCAGGTATACTTGTTACACCGTCAAGTTTTATTTGTAGAACAAATTGAATTTCCTTTGTGTGGTAAATTTATTTATTTTTTTCTATTTACCTATGATTAAAAGAATATGTATTTTTAATACTATTAATATAACAAAAAAAATCTTTTGACACATTCATGTTGACAGATGACAGATCTAGGGAAAGATTATTTAAAACATAGTATATATATAGAATTTCTATTTACTTGTGTTGTAATAAAAACAGCTTTTTAAAAAATAAAAAAACAAATATTTTGATTAAAACCAAGCTGTGTGCTAGTGTTAACTAAAATTAATACCGATCATTTATTCTGGCACCAAGTATATAGAGGAAATAATAATAATCCATCACATCCACAGCCTTATATCCGCTCAATTTGGTAACAGAAATGTTACAGTAACGACGGAGCCATTTTGGGGGCCGGGTGATATAAACTGGGATATAGGCTAACGTCATTTGATATATTAAAGAGGACAAGGACGAAACAAAATTTATAATATACACAAAACAATCTGATTTATTATTTACATTGAAATATGGATATAGAAATAAATGGGATGTAGATTTGATTGAAAAAATACGTACTCTTTCAACTTTTATCTTCCTAATAAAATTGATGGCCATCGAATCTTGTAGATTAATTAATTATACTATGAACTAATTTAGGTACTTACTTTAACTGAGATACTCATATGTATTTACATTGCTACGATAGCACTGTAAATATGCATCAACTATAGATGTATATTATTATAAGTTTTAATTCATGAAATAATTTGGGCAAAATAAATAGATCTCTAGACTATACCGAAAGTAAAACCGTAAAAACAGCATTTTCATTTCAAATTTTCTTTATTTCAGATATGATATATTAAGCTGTGGCAAGTTTGGCATCTGAAAATGTCCTCAAAAGAGTCGATCATAAAAAGGATGCTGGACATGGACCAACGGCTTAAGTGATTCATGTGAGATAGACAACTAAACATGTCGGTAAAAGGCAGCGTGGGTTAAGCGAAAAAATAAAATGGCCAGCAAAGACTTTGGCGACGTGATCGGCTTCCTCCTGGCTGTGGCGTTCTGTATGACGTTCCCGGAATATGGTAAGTCTTTTTTAATGAAACTTGGGGATACAAACAAAATGAGGTTTGATTTCTAAAGCTATTGAACTTCTACTATATAAGATTACCATTCACAAATTGAGGAAACAAGGATTAATTCCTTGGAAATCTTTCATAGAATATAAGCTTCATAAAATATAAGATGGTAAACGAAAATTCTATACAGTTGTTTTAATCCGGTTTTTGGGAACTTGATGTCGAACATTTGTCCAATAAGTTTCTCATGTAAGGGAAATATAGCATTACCGATATTAGAGTGATTTATCAAAACATATATCACATCGGCACAGCGAGGGTGAACATGGATATTCGGAAACTGCCTCAAATAATGAAAATAATAACATGTCAAAATATATTTTATCTTATTATTTGTTTGACAAATCGACAGTTATTAAAAAAGAGTTTGTATTAAAAGAATAAGTTTAAATATTTAATTATTTTAGTTTTTTCATTGGTTAAAACCGTTTTAATTATAATTTAAATTATTTTTCTAATAAAGGTAGCCTGGTAGAGACAAAGTATTTTACTTCCAACTTAATGAAATCTTTCAATGTTACATACTCACAGTATGTGTCAATCAACAATCATTTCACTATAAAATGACCCACAAAATCCGTTAACTAATATCTTTTACTAGGTTACATCAAAAAATTATACAACAATCCTTTAAAATTTAAAGTAAAGTCTTATAAAATCACCAAAGTCACTGTAAACGCGATGTAAAAAGGATTTTTTTGTTGAAATAAAATATTTTCATCGCGAACCAAGCGCCGCCAGCGATCGTTCCACAAAGCAATGTCAAGATTTCAATTGAAATTTAAAGATCAAAAGAATTACCATCTTCTTCCAACCAACCTATTCTTATTTGAAATGGAATCAAAGAACTGTATTTGCGGACAATAAAGGCATTCTTTTATCCCTGATCTAAAGCTGTAGAACACTTGTCATTATCAACATGTCAATCGTACGGGAAATTAATAGGTTTCGTTCCAATTTTGTTTTAACAATATGAGAAAATAGTAAGCAATTGTGACAGCCCTTGAAGATTGGGGTCAATTTAATTGTAGGGAGTTATTAAGCAAGAATAAAACAAAATATCTCTTCGTCTTTCTCTCATCTATATATTTTTTTTCTTTATTGCTAGCTTTTAAGAATAGTGCACTAGAGAATCAATTAAATATTATAATTATATTTTTTTTTTACTGCTTAGACAGCCATTGTATGTTGTATATATTTATGATAAAGTGTCATTATTTAATTTATGAGTCAAGAATATCGTTTTGCATTTTAAATACGAGCCTTGTATATGGACACTCTGCCCCCCCACTTCCCAACGATTTATAGAAAAATTGTGTGTTGAGTGGCGGAACTAAATGACGCATTTTGCCTCGACATCAGAACGAAGAAATTCAAAAAATAAATATTTCATTTCCTTGAGAGGGGATCGAATCCACAACAGTCAAATGCTTGTGGCCCTGCGCCACGACTAACCTTAAATGATAAATGAAAAATCCTATTTTTCAGATTTATTTTTCAAATATAGCTTCAAGAGTTTCCTTGTAAGCAAACCTATACCAAACTAAATCTTATTTAAATATATATTATAAGTAAACACGTTTATCCAAAGTAAATTAATTAACCTGTTATTCTTCTAAAAGAACCTTTAACCTTTCACTGTGGAACGGTTAAACGAATTGTTTGAGCTTTTAACAGAAATTAATTATAGGGGTAACGAGTTATCGAAGTTCTTTATAAATAAACCTATAGCCGGCTATGAATTTTCAGAGGTTTAAGCAAAATTAATTTTCATCCCCTTTTTTCAGATTTACGTCTGGTGTATTTGTTTATTTTCGGATTTTATGATATTGCTGGGTAAATTAGATAAGGTATCTGGTAGCTTCTGCTATATACATGTGTACTACTCATATTTTGTATTGATACATAAAAAATCTTATTTATTTTATTTTTATTTATATGAAATTATTTTACATAGAACATATTTATATAAAAAAATTTTACAAAAAATTAATTCGTGAGGAAAGATTAACATTATGTTTTATTAGATGTAGAACAAAGTATAACGCGTGTTGCTCCAACACGCAAGTTTCTATTTAACAAGTGTGTACTGGGGAAATGGACTAATTTGTCTCTTTTGAAGAATGCTAGGTCAGTGCTCGCAAAATGCTAAAAGCAAGTGCCTAAAAAGACTATATATTACATAATCAATTTATACTATGAATTGAAAAAACAGCCTTTTAAAAGCCTTCTTACAGTTGTCGAAATTAAACACTATTTCGACCATATTTTGAATGAAATTTTAAAACCGCAAAGCTTTTCATTACTGTTAAAATATTGATCATTAATGAAAACACGTTGGTTTATCGTGTAAAGCTCCATTTTTACTAACCCTAAACTAACAGCTATCGAATTTTAATTTTTATGGTTGCTGGTACTGTGGTGTGATGACAAATTCAAATCTTGAGTTAATTTTGGACACTTTTAAATTGCAATAAAAAGTGAGGCCCCTTCTATTCATATCCGCATCAGGTGAATTGTACACAAAAAATATAACCCGCCTACGACTCTATATCCTAATACCAGATTTAAGCTAATAAGCCATTTTTAACAGTACATTCGCATACAAAATCCAGAAAATTAGACTAAACCCAGTAAAATGTTGACAAAAGCTGAAGGTTGTATCATTAAAACAGGTTATAAACACCTCACTGCTCCGAACAACGTATCTCTGTTAATCGCCCCCCACTAGTTCCGTCCCGCTTTAAATTACCATAGTTTTACAGTTCTAGTCCAGTTTTAGTCTAATTTATGCTATGAGTGCTCGAATTAACGGTCTCCGTAGTGGAAAGTAATTTGTGTAGTGGATAATATGGAAGTTATGATAATAACGATACTGATTCATTAAATGATAATATATTTTATCAAATTGTACACATAATAAAATAGTCGATTTTTTCCGTTCATACCATTGTAGGCAGAGAGAGCCTGGAAACCTTATGTTAAACCATGTTCCCATAAAGACACTGCTTTTCCTCACTTTCTGATGAATTCTGAAGGTATTGCGTGTTGAGTGACGGAACTCTAATTATACACATAACAATTTTTTTTTGACACAATGTAGGATAGACAGAGAGAACCTGGGAACCCAATATTAACCCTTAGTTCCCATTAAGACTCCAAGGTAATTGCGGTTGAATGGCGAAACTCAACGCGGCGATTTAATTCTTTAGAGTAGGAATCGAACCCACGATCTTTTGCATATACAGTCGCTCGCATGTGCCACTACATCCTGACTGCCATAAAGTTATGGTAATAACCATACTGATGCATTAAATGATAACAAATGTCAGGTTTTTGTATTTGTAATAAGTAGTTGCGCAACAAAAAGCTTATTTTTACTTCACTATTGTAGAAGAGATAGTCAATTGCGGTTATAATAAGCTTCTATTTAGATTTGTATTGACTGTAGAATATAATGAGATATATTTTTTTGTTTGATTGTACATATATTTATTGATTCCTCGAAGACTTATTTTCGTGATTAAATGTTTCGTTTTTTTTATTTGTTATATTTTAGTTTGCTTTTTAATTTTCAACTACGCCAATAAGAACTTGTCGTGTATATTAGTGTACTATGTATTGGTGTATGTGAAATCTTGCAAACTCGATTTGACCCATTACCCTGTGTGACCCAGCCTGATTTTATTTTGGGATTATTGATAGAATTTTAATTGGGATGACGACTTCAGTTCCGATGATAATTAAATTACATAATATAATGAATACTGTTGTCAACACAAAATGGCCGCTGCTACAAAATGGCGGATTATATTTTTTTCCGTAACCAACGTAGTAATATGGCTATCAAATGATAGAGCTACATTTGTAAAATACATTATACCTTGAAAAAAAATGTAAAAAGCATATTTTTAAAAGGGTTACTTTTATTTAAATATTGTTTAAGCATGAAAAATGGTAATTACTGCTTTTTATTTCCCCTTACAGTTGCTATTAGTAATGATGGGCAAAGGTACATATAATCGTTAATCTGTTTAATATTCTGTAGAGGTCTCCAAGCCCTAAAGGATCTCTTCGGGGGATGTATTAAAAAATGTAACAAGTATATTTTTCTATGAGAAAATAAAAAAAGGTATACGTATTAAATTTCTTTGCAAAATATGAAATTTATATACGGAAAAAACTGCCTATTAAATGATAAAAGAGCATTGTTAACAATGATCATTTGGCAAGAGAGAATGCAACTAATTAGAAGACATCATTACTTAAAAATATTTAATATTTAAAAAAACGTACGGAAAAAAGGAGCTCAGCTTCGCCCGCTTATACTATCCATTTTTTTTTCTTAAATACAATTTTTAAAATTTATAAACATTTGTACGCAAAATGAAATATATTATTTGTATGATATTACGTATTATGTTAAAATAGCACTCTACAATACAAAAGTAGAGACACCAAACACCGATATTGTTCTGAGAGATAGTCAATAGTGTTTCTGTCAAAACAATTCCGAACGGAAAAGAATGTGTACTTATTTGACAAATCGATGATGATGCCATACAACGAAAGTACCTTTGAAATGGCAATTGCTCACGGTATACTGACGTCACAATGACGAATTTGTTGATCACGTTATAGATTTTCATAATTATTGCTTCTATAATATGTAAGAATACTAAAATAATCAAACAATTTTCCTTAAATACACTGAGGTACATTATATAAAATAAATATTCGTATTGTTCAAGCCAGCGAAGTCGTGCGGTGGCAGCTAGTGTTTTAATAAATATTGTTTTATTTGTCTGCTGTGAGACAGCATTCGACGGTTATCGGACGAAAATTAAATTAAAAATGAAGACTCAAGTGTTTTATCACTAGGTTCCCTACCAATCTATAGAGAAATAGAAGCTAAATTGTTTAAAATATAGTAAATGGTTCTTATTTGTTTAACATTAATTTCTTTTAACTTCAGCTATATTTATGCTATACCTAATTTGGAACATAAATTAGTGTACTTTTCTCTATCTTCCTCCTGGCATTAAACCTTGCGCTTGCCAGGGTTTGCTTTAGTTTTCGTATATTGTATCACATCACGATTCGTAAGATCATCATCATTCCAAACATTTATGTTTCTACTATGTCGAATATAAACCGCAAAAACTGTATTGTACTCGTATGAACAAATAAAGGATTTGTAATATCCTATACAAACTACAAAAGCAACGTTCGAATTGTTCGCAAACATTGATACGGCGGGCCCGACCCAAATTTAAGAGGGTCGTGCATTCCTTTAATTATATTTTACTATTTTAGTACTAGAATTTATGTTTTGTTGGTTGGGCTCTTGATTAATTGAGAAATTAAATAACGTAGACCTAGATTACTAAGTAATTTAGATATTTGTATTTGTGATAAACCTATTTTTTTTCATGTCGTTTTTAATACATACCTATGTATACTTCTATAAGATTTTAATTTTTAAAGCAATTTATAGAAGCTATATATTTTATTTTATTTTTTATATTGACACCGAAAAAAAAAGTAAGCATAGTACAGAATATAAAAAAAAACAAATTTAAAATTATTAAAAAAAATCTATTAAAACCCTCTTTTAGCAGAAAAATAGTCACATAACTTCATTCACTATGTGGCCAAACAATCGAAGCAGACACCCCATAAGACTTTCCGAAACTTTTAATATCAGCCAAATGCAGCAGGTTTAAGAGGCGCCTACAAAGCTCCTTCGATAAAATTCCCTCCATTACCCCGAACTATCCAGGATTACTGATCCCGGGGGATGGCACGCTCATACAATCGGGGCACGTCCCATCCAGTAAGCGCTCGGATCAGTTTCTTAGCTACTCGAAGAATTAAAAGAGATCTGAACATTCTAGCGGAAGAATTGAAAGGGTTTTATTTCATTTCGTTTATATTGATTTCAACTTAGTTTTTTAGAGAAAATGTTTATAAATATCTGTACTAATAGTACAAACGTGAAGAGTTTGTTTGGTTGAACGCACTTATCTCAGGAACTACTGGTTTGAATTGATAAAAAATTTAATTGTATGTCAATTTACTTCCACAGGGAACCTACTGGATATATTACATATCGTAAATTGTTTTGACATAACTTGCAGTACCTGCGGTCAAAGTTGCCTTGGGTACCTGGAATGTATCTTAGTTGTATATCTATTCGAACACAGGGTTAAACCTAGTTCAGTATAAAATGAATGATTTGTATTATAATTGATACCCCCCATTCATTTACAATGTCTAATATTTAATCAAAATAGAATATATTGTAATAATAGGTCATGAAACTAAAACTCATTTTCGCCCGCAGTCTAAATATTCAAATAACTTTTCAAATTACGGAATAATCGTTGTCGGTTCCGTGGAAATTCTGTTGCTATAAAATTAATTGCCTTATAGCGGCTCTGTAAACAAAAATGGATTCAAAATTCATAATTGTGTGTTCTAAACTTTTGTTTTAGTACGGGACTTTATAAGAGAACGCAACACTGTTGTCCAATAAATTTGATTGAGGTCGGTACTAAAAGGTTAGGTTAGCACGCTATTGAGCGATTATCCCGCTAGGGCGAACGTGTTGTGTTAACGTGAATACAATACATATAGGGATTACTGAGGGTCAATTGGTTTTATATTCTAAGTTGCTTTCATTTGCTTAGATAGAACTATGATTCTTAATTAGTTAAATTCTTGTTTAGTTATTATGTATTACTTTTATTTATTTACAATGTTTTAAATAAGATATTTATGGAATAAGCTTTTTATACAATGAACATGTCCCCACTCTACGAATTTGTCTATATTCTACAGTACATTTGTTACTTCTGTGTGTAGTTAGAGTAATCTTTATGGAAAAAATAACTAAATTTAATTTTAATTTAGACATTAGGTTCATTAACGTTTTTATCATTATAATATTGCTTTAAAAATGAATCCATCCTCATCCATCCATCAGACTTTCAACGTCCACTGCTGGACATAGGCCTCCCCTAATTCTCGCCACTCCGTCCGGTCCTGCGCCCTTTGAATCCAGCGGATTCCCGCAATCTTCTTAAGGTCGTCGGTCCACCTGGTTGGAGGGCGGCCTGTGTTCCTTTTGCCGAGACGTGGTCGCCATTCGAGGACCTTTCTTCCCCATCGGTTGTCGGCCCTCCTGACAATATAGCCTGCCCATTGCCACTTCAGCTTGCAGATTTTGATTAAAAATGAATATATTAATTTATTATTAATATTTCTGATAAAATTATTTTTTATTTAATAATCATTCTCAACATTATGTGAATTGTACGGTTCTGTAAATTGAATATCATTATTATCCTACAGCAAAATTACAGAATGTAATTCACTACGATATATAACTCTATAATTGGTTTTATCAAGAAATAACATGTATTTCTATATATCTATCTGCTTATAAATAATTATATATATATATATATATATATATATATATATATATAAATGTAAAATGTGCGTGTAGCTCAGCAACTAATAGGCGATCGTGGAATGGCGCAGTGCCGTATAGTTGCAAACAATTTTGTTAATCGCAGTAATGAGCGAACAGAGAACGAAAGTTACGTGATTATAATATATTTTTGTAACAAAATTAGTAGAACAAAAATTTGTATCAAAATATTTACTGTTGACGTAAAAAAAAACATATTTTTTTAACATATTATAATTTGATTTTTTAAAGATCTCACAGAGTATATCAGCTTTAGATTTTACCTTCTAAACATAGTGTTAGACACTTTGTTCTCATTAAAATATTAAATATTTCATATCTTTGAGTGGGAACCAAACCCGCAAGCTCTTGCGTTTACAATTGCACTCTGGTCCCCCTGCAACACGACGGTCTCATTTTATTTTGAAAAACGACGATATTTCATGAAAATTTCAACCCCTATTTGATTCCCCCTCGGATTTTTTAAAATTCCTTTCCACACTCACTCATGCTATACGAGAATATTAAATACCTGCTGCAAAATTTCTAGAGTTATTTTATTATAGTTTTACATTTAATATACAATACATTTACTAAGACCGAAAACGTATCTGTAATCTATGTTATATGGAATACCTCATCAAATTGCCATACTCATATTCCACCAGCAATACACGAACAGACATATAATACTCATGCATCATTCAAAGCCGAGTGATTTATCGTCTAATTATCCTGTAATTAATACATCACGTTCCAGCATTATGTAAATAGAACCGGAATTTAATGAAGGAAGATAAAGAAATGTAGTAATTTTCATTCTGCCAACTATTGTTCTGTTGGCTCCAAGTTGAACGAATGTTTGAGTTTTTTATTTGATTTTGTAAAAAGTAGCTCTATTTTGTATTATAATATCTATTGGATTCTACGTCTATTTTGTTTTTCTTCTTCATCTATAACTTACTACAAATGCATGTTGGGACATAACGTGTGTTTTTTTTTAATCTAAAGCTTCATATTTAATCAAAAAGAACATTGAAACGAATAACTTAACTTATTTAAATACTTAAACTTTTCTTCAAGTGTATTCAGAATGAGTATAAATGAGTAGGCGAAATAAAATTTATGTAATATAAAATTCATTACAATTTCATAATAACGTTGATTCGAAAAGAAGATTTCTAGCGAAAAGTGAGTTTGTTGTATTTACCTTATTAAAAGTATAAACATGTAAGTAATATAATATAAAAAAATGATTGTCTAATTTTAATCTAATAAAACAAGTAAACAGAGCGGAAAGAATCTAGTGTTAAACCACTCCGTTACTCTCTTTTCTGCTAATTTTTCCAGAGACTTTCAAAAGGGAAATCGAAGGCACAATCAGACATAGTGCTGCAACACCACAACGATTTTAACATTAATTTCACAATATTTTTTTTCGAATCCCATGCCAATATACTACAATAGAGTTGGTATATTGGGCCAACATGTAAAGCTAGCTGAACTGTATACTAATTACGTTGTCGGGCCGGTATTCCGCGACCTATTTCGTGATCGTGTCGCTAATAAGAAACTCGCGTACGCTATTATGAGAAATAAGTTTACTATTCTATTATACGAGTATTTTACGGCATACCAAATTATATTTACTTTATTTCTGAGTAACTCGTTTATTTATACATACATACAATTGCTTCGAGTGTGTGTTTGTTTTGTTATGATTGTGATGTCCTTCGTAGCGCAAGAGGACAAGTGTAGACAAGAATGTAGACGCGACGGTTGAGGATTCGATTTTCACTCAAAGGAATGAAATATTTAATATTTTCAGTGTATCGCTCAAGTACCGAGGCGCGGCGTTAAGTTACGCCATTCAACATGCAATGCTTCAAGAATCCTCTGAAATTGAAATGAGGAACGGAAGTGTTTTTAAACTATAGAGCAGGTTACAGCATCAAGCAAAATAAATAAAGTGATTTGGTGTTTTTCTTATTTAGGCTTATGATAGAAATTATATATTTTTGAATTCTATAGAAATTTCATGTTATATTATATCTCGTATACTCGTATAATTTAAATATTGCTTTCAGTACAGTCATATTGCGGAACAGTTTGATAAAAATGAACAGGTGAAGCCTTTTTAAGAAGGATTCGATTTCACGAAGCCCTATGATAGACAATAATTTTATACGGCTCAAATGTTATAAGAATATTTTTTTATAAAACGAGTTTTATTTATAAAACCAGTGTTTTTAAGCTGCACGCTGTGTTTAGGGACCTAGTGTTATAGTGTACACTTTCTTTCTTTATTAGGCACTACCGTTCTCCATTTTCCGCCGAATCCTTGAAGGTCACAGTCCGCATGTTGAGTGGTGGAATTCAACGCCACGTCTTGCCTCGTTACCAGAGCGAGGAAATGAAAATATTAAATATTTCATGTCCTCAGTGGGTGAGTGAGAATCGAACTCACAACCTGTCGTATTAACAGATCTTTTGATTGATCTTTTTATTTATACACAAGATTTTTTTTTATAATAACGCTATATTCCAGGGTTAAAACACTTCGTTTTTCACTTTCGACCTAAATTTTAAGACATTGCGTGGTTAGTGACGGAGCTTAATACCGCGCCCTGACATGTTTCCAAAATCAGAAAATAAAATAAACACATTACTCGAATGAGAATCAAATCCACGATCGTAGCGTTTATAGTGATTTTAATTGAAAAATTATTTATTGAAAATTCCTAAACTGTATTACAAATTATATTCACAGTGAACGTTATTACATAATCCATTTTTAAAAGTATTAGATGCGATGCTTTTTAATATAATTACAATATTTGTCAATGTTGTCAGATTATTTTACATATTATTATGGCAATGTTAATTAAAATATGCTAATTAACTATTTGCATTAATAATGTTTGCCAAATGACGACTCTATGCCCCAGAGCAATGTATATAATTATTAAAGTAAATAACGTAATAACTAAATATCTAATGTGAAAAGGTTACTTTCCCTACATATAATTTGGTATTTTGATTTTTGCATTAGGCTAGTTGCCGCCATAAAAACAAAGTCGCAACTTTGTTTCTGACCTTTCTACATCCTGACATTGGAATTTGGACGCATAATCGGGGCGATGGAAATAGCTTGAATATTTTTTTCCCAAGAGCGGAAATCGAATCGACAACATATAGTGTTTAACGCCTTTATGAATATTAAACAAGTTTACAGTTTGTCCTACTGCACCATGAACGTCTCAATTTTTTTTTTATTGTAAAAAAACTATGTTTGAAAAATAAATAAAAATGAGAAAAAATTCGAGACTCAAACCCGATCTTCTTGGAAACCGTCCAAGCGTTGTAAGAATGTTAGAAATACTGTCCACTATTTAAATTTTATATAAAAATGTTTTACATATTGCACATTTTCTTTAATAGTATGTACCTGCACCTCAAAACCGAATTTTTTAAACACGGTTTTGAAATTTTAAAAAACATAACAATTTAATTACTTCCATTTATTAGCACTCATAAAAAATTACATAGCACTGTCCACAATCCACATACTGCCATTAAGGGGAAGCCTTACATATACATACGTTCACATACACTGTGTGTTACTTTAAAGTATTTTACACGTGTAGCACTTTACGTAAGTCGTAGACGTGCGTTTTTTTTAAATAGTAACACATATTACATATATTATGGTTTTAATTTAAATATAGAAAAAAATTATAATGACAAGAAACGTTCACGATTTCTCAGTTTCAAGATTTTACGCATAACTAACAGAACGAACCTAATGTTAAAACTCTCTATTCTCTTTTTTGACCAATTTTCGAGAGATTGCGTGTTGGGTTACGGAACTCAACGCTACCAGAGCGAAGATATAAAAAATAAAGATAATTATTCCACTGAGTGGCGATGAAAAAAGAGAAGTGAAGCCACTAAGAAATATATCTCAAATGCATCGAGAAAACTTTATCCCTTATTGGGATTTTTAAAAAATATCAAGCATCATCCTCTGGAATTATTTAGTAGCATTACCTGCTTAGCTTCTCAGTTCTAACTTCAGCCTTTGGTAAAGAATAATTTATAAGCGTGACCTTTAGTAGGTTTTGTTGAATAATATAATATTGACAATTGTGTGTTACAATAGGGTAGTTTTATGTATGTATGTGTAATTAT
The DNA here is from genome assembly GCA_036379175.1 of Heliconius cydno galanthus. NCBI lineage: Eukaryota > Metazoa > Arthropoda > Insecta > Lepidoptera > Nymphalidae > Heliconius > Heliconius cydno. Next base: position 76,360 of record JAKRZM010001303.1, on the reverse strand, counting down.
TGTAACAAAATGAAGTAAAAAAAATAATGTTTTTTTTTTTAAAAAAAGTGGATAATTTTGTAATTAAATAAATAATTAAATAAATGTTTTAAAGACAGTATGTGCCCTGATCACCCCAAATAAGTATGGCCCTACTCTATATTTTTTAATAATAAAAAGTTAAGGCGGAGAAATAAAAAAAACTCTACTGTTGTAGAGTTAAGGTAAAATCTAGAAAGTTTGGAATTTATTATATCCAATCTGTTACTGGGTTTAATTATATACCTTTTGGTATTATTTCCTTGCAACTTCTCTTTCTCTAAATAATAAAATCATAATTATCTTAATATAATTAATCTAATAAAAGCAATATTTATAGATACATTGATATATTTCTGTATATATTATATTTATTTATAAGTGACAGGTGTACGAGTTCTCACAGGAGAAGGTTATGATTAATTGACTTATGTATATGCCTAGTTCAATATCCTTCTATTGTTTAAAATATATTAATATGTTTTACTTTAATATTTGTAATTACTTACATATGTATTGCAAAATTGAGACTCGTGGCTTGGTGAGGCTCTAAGGTTCTAATTCTATGGCAAAATAGAACACAGTGTTGACTTCAGGCTTCGGCAGAAAGAGAGGAACGTAACAATCTTAATGTTAACGGAATGTTCCCTAGTTCCCCTTCTCCTTCCCTAGTGAAGGTTCCCAAGTTCCCTATGCCTATTCTGATATATGCAGGATACAGCGTAAAGATACAAAATATGTATATTAAAAAAATAATACAATTATTACATTTCTCATTTAAGCTATTCTTTTCATAAAAATAAAAGTTTGAACAAAAAAAACTAGTAGGCATAAGGCACAAGTAAATAACGATTCTTCAAAGTTTTGTACGTTGACGAAACGTTATTTTATTAATATTATACGAAAAACATAATATTCTATAAGTAAAACGATAATCAACATTATTAATGTAAATAATGTATTAGGAAAGATATTTTATATTATTCGATTTCCTCGGGAGGAACTTCGGGACGTGCGTGGGTGGAAAGGCTTTAGGGTCATAATATGAAAATATTTTTACGTTACCTAATTTAACTTTGGATGATGAAAGGTTGACACGTGTCTTTATTACTTTGGAAACGAGAATTATAGCATTTTTTTTTACGTTCGCAATATGTGTACAATTATATACGTGTGTTATAGTAATTTGCATTTATTATGGAATGTTTATTTTTTTAAGTGTAGACAGCAGGAACGTAGTGGTAAAACTCTCCGTTCCCTACGCACCAGCTAATATTTGAGATATTGAGGAAATTAAATAGGTTGTGCATTCCCCCGAATGGGAATCGAACGCACAACTGTCGTTCTTAATCAGCTACTGACCCTGTGCCACTGTGCTACGATTTCCCTTAACATTTTTAAGTTCATCAAATAATATTTTCATTAGAGTTGAGACAAAATACACCAAATCATTAGCTTAAAAAATCAAAAATTAATACCTCGTACGCTATTTATTAAAGCTCAACTTTTTTATTCAACTTTAACTATTCAAATGTAACCTGAAATGACTGAAGTTTTGTTAGCTTTTACAAAGAGAATATAATGTAAGTACTTCATGGAACGTTGAAAAAAGGAATGGGGTCATCTCATATTAAATTATTTTGTATTTTGAACTTTGGGGTCGAAAAATAACGATTCGTCATTACGCAAAAGAACCCAGCGGCTATGTCGCTATAAAGGGATGAAACATAAACTCTTGCTTCTATTAAGAAGAAACAAGTGAAATTTTCTGTTTCGTAATAAAACAGATGGATGATGATGATGATGATAGGATTTTTTAGGTTAGACATTTTGGATATTTTTTTAAATGATAGATGATGTGGTTTATTTTGTTGATATTTTATTTGAAATAACTTTTTAATATATACGAAGCATTCTATTAATTTTTATGCATTAATATTATATAGATAGATATTTAAATATACCCTTTGTTTTCATTCTGTGCTATATTTCTACGTTATAATTTATTTTGTCGGTTAGATATGTGTAGACTTGTTTTTTCCTGTTTTAATTATATATGTAAAGGACAAATGTTTTGAAACGTAAAACAAAATATTTTTCCCTTTCATAAAAATATTACCCATTCTAAGGGAATGGGCAACCAGAATTTAAAACATAAACATAAAAGAAATTTCGGCCGCAACATCTGTCGGCTTAGTTTGTTCTAGCCAACGAGAGCTCTTTCATGCCAAGTACAATAGAGTCTAATATAATATTTATAAATGCCAAAATGACTTTTTTAAGTACACAAAGCCCACTAGAATTGTAAGTAAAGTTAAATTTCGGCAGTTTGCAAACTGACTGGCCATATATTTGTTTTCTCTTGAATTTTCCATACATTTCAGGACAAAGTTCGACGGAATCGATACTCACATTTCATTTTCCAATTAGAGTCGTCTCTATTTATTTTGACAAGACGAAAACGTGACTTTGTGTACTGGGGGGGTATTCATTATTCAAAGCGGACGGGAGTGCTTTTCTCGTTGCTGTCTTTAATATTTTCTTCCATTTCTGGTTCATATTTTTTATATAATGAAATAGAGAATTTATGTTTAAATAAAGTAGAAATTAGCATAAATTATTAAAATTAGAAATAATTGAATTTAACTTACCTTACCTACCTAAATCTACTCTTATATAGTAAGGGTTGCCCACAAAAGGTTAAATGTTTGTCGACTATTGTTGATAGAAAAGTAGCTGAACAAAAATAGGAAAGAAACGTATTAACCTTCAAGCAGGCGGTCATTTGTAACGGTAGCGGTCGCACGTGACCTAAAAGACTACTTGCACATTTTAGGGGTTTATATCACGAAATATTTATAAAATCTGGAAAATATTTAGTAATGTAAAAAAAAATAATTCGAGTAATTATTTATTTATCAGAAGAGAGACGACTCATTGTCTCGGGTCTGGTTTAAAATTTGTTTATAGATCTTTAGATCAAGCCATTTTTATAAAGATTGTGAGGAAGTATTAAGATGAAATTAATATCAAATTTCCAGGCTAACAGCTGCTGGAGAACTAAAACAAATTAAATCGTTTAGTCGACGCAATCAAAAGGTACTAGAATGTATTTGGCGCATTTTGTGTGAAATTTGCTACGTGATCAAAACCTACATAGTACCTTACCGATGATCTAGAGTTATAAAATTCGGCAAAAAGTGTGAACTTTACATACAAACCAAAAACATTTTATAGTTCTAAATACATAGTTAAAAAAAATCTGTGCGCGTAAAATTTCGACGGACGTACGAAAGATTGTTTTAACAATTGATTCTATCTGCTTGAACTGCTAAACATGGAATACAGCTTTTTGTCGTAGATAAGTATTAAAAAAAACTGAAAAAAAAAAAACATAAATATCGGGACTAGCATTAGCGGTGTCGACAAGTAGCGCACATACACTGCTAACTCTTCATTTTGCTCCAATTCTGCAGCATAGAAAACGTATAAAAGGATTTTCAAAATGATCATAGCATCATTGACACATCAAATTAATGAAATACCTTACATATTATGAATTGAAATTGTCTTTACCTGCATATTTCAGCTGCGTTATGTTTTTGTTTAATTAAGTGGATAAGTCCTTTTTGGCACAGCGTATGCGACGGTTGTAAGTTCGATTTCCACTTGCAGGAATTATTATTACGCTGTTCTGATAACTAGGTATAATATCTCGATAACGAGATCCACTAGTCCACACGCAATGTCTCAAAATTGGTCCGAAAATAGAGAACGAAAAATAAATACAAAAAAAACCCCATAAAAGCTTATAAATAGTATTCTACAAAATTATAATTGTTTAACCGTTTTAATATGTACTCGTATATAGCACAGATATAAATAACGTTAACTAAATTTTACTACAAGATATTTTTAATTAGATATTTTTCTTATTACATACAGCCCAAGCTATTTACAAAGTAAAAACTAATTTTAACTACATTTTTCACTTAAATATAATTTTCGCAAAGTAAAAAAAAAAGGTTGAAGTAGGTAAATTAAAACTCTCAAAACATAAGAAGGTAACAATGAAAACTAAATGAATATTCAACACAAAAGGCTAAACGTATGAATTCATGAATTCAAAGTGAGTTTATAAAAATAATTTTTGAATGTAATTTTAAAACGAGATATCCTTGTGCTTTTGTGAGGTATTTATAACATGGAGCTCGTTATACAGTCTCTTTGATATCTTTCTTTCTTTCATTACGAATTTTTGGATGACAACTACATACATAATTATATGTATTAGATTTTTTTTCGATTTTACGTTTTATGTAGAATCTAGAAGATAAAACATATATACTCGTAAATGTTATTTTACAAATACATTAAAAATAATAAGATTTGCAATGCCCCAACCATTGAACGGAAAGTGGGGAAAGGAAGTGTATTAAAGGAAAGGAGAGTTTCAACATTAGGTCACCAGGTTCCTTCTCTGGAGGAATGACCTATATTTTGAGACCGACGCCATCGAGACACATTAGGAACAGATCTGTATGGTACAATAATATTCATTTTCGAGGAAATAAAAATTCTGAAGCTACATAAAACCTAACATATCTTTATTCCATCATATTACGTCAGCCGTTATGAGTTATAGGTGGCAAAACAAATAAACAGCAAAGAAGCGCAATAATAAAACTGACCATTAACGAAGTAAACAGTATTAGTGAAAGAGTCGTTGTCGTAAATCTCCGCGGAACACCCCGCCAGCGACAGTTGGCGGAATTGCGGCGAAAGCCACATTATTTCTAGAAGATATGATCCACAAAAAGAATGGTGTGATTTATTTTGTATGTGTACTGTATAAGTAATGTAAGAGTTTACTCGTTTTAAATGATTGATGGTTTCTTGTATTTGTGAGAGATATTTGCGAGATGCAGAATCCAAACTTGTACATATCGGCGATTAGAAATATCTAAGTCATAATTTATAAGAGCGAAGAAATAAAAATATTTATAAATAATAGTTTAATTTCTCCGAGGCAAAATCGAACTCACAACTGTCGCGTCTATGTCATACATTTGCACATTTGTACAACTGCACCATAACGGCTCGATCGCCCTGTGACTATATTTAAAACAACGCAATTTTTATATCTATAGTCGTATAAGTATTTTGTATAAATATTTGACATAATACTTTATTGTATTTTTACTACAAGCTACCATTCAAACATTTCAACAAAAAAACATTTTTTCAGATTTAAATTAAGGCATCAATTTGTATGACAAAAAATGAATTCAGACTCGTAAAACATGTCAATTGCGCAACGATCGTTATGCAAATTTCCTTTTATTTTAACACATGAAGGAATTGGGGCGAAATGAGGGCTCAGGGTGTGTTCACGTAAAGGCATTGCTTATGTAGGTATACTCGTACATCGCTGGTGACGACTGCTTAGTACTCACTCTGCAACGTATATTTCTTATTTTTGTTTTAATTTGTTTGTTTGTTGTGTTTTTTAGGATTCCGTAACTTAAAGGAAAATGAAACTGGTCAAGTGCGAGTGTGATTTCTCCATCGAGGGTTCCGTGTCAATTTCAGGATTGTCGGACAACGGGAAGTAGTATAAAAGTTGATACACTTAAGTTTGCGGGCGTCTGCACTCATTTACCAACCTGCACTCAAGAAATAGAGTCAAGTTAAAAAACGCGTTGTCGTAATGCGCGTTTACATCTCGGCTTCTCCGACAAAAGAATCGGAGAACTACATATTATGGTTGTCAAGTTCTGTGTTCACTCTAGGTAAAATTCAAGCACTAAATTTCACTCGAAATTTACTTGTCGTACGTGTACGTACATGCTCTGTTATACAAGTTTATATACTGTTGCAAGTTAGTGTGCTTCTAGCTTGTACTTTACTTATACTTTTAGGTTCATATTTGGTTCGGTGCCTGGTGGTAAAAATAAATAAATGGTCTTATACTGCTTTCCTTTTTTTCTTTTTGAGGTCCGAAACTCTAAAAACAGAACCTTTATAACTTTCTTTTGTTTTTTCTTATCTTTCTGTCTAACTAAACTAAGATTGGTCAAATTTCCTTCCCTACAAATTGTATTGAACTACAAACACGAAATTGTAAGGAAAATTTCGTTGTGCGACCCGACTCACGCGTGACTGGTTTTTCTCTTCACTCGGGATAATTATTTTCATTTTCCCGCTCTAGTAACAAGACAAACCGCGGCGTTATGTCCCGCCACACAACACGTAATATCTCGAAAATTTTATGAAAAGTGGAGAACAGAGTGTCTCTCCCCTCTGCCTACCCACGACGTCTTCCGACTATGTTATATCTGCCTACTCTACTAAATACGAATAACATACTAAAACAATATAATAAAAACATATAAGCCACGTTTCATAATACCCTTGTCAACGTGTATAATTAAATGAAGCATTAAATCAATACTAATGGCCTACACTCAACGCGTTTACTAATAAACAAATAATGAATATACCAACATGTATAGATTTTATACGTAATATATTTTAGTAATTTATTGAGGAGAGAGAAATGGGTCACATGCATATGAAGACCAGTATATGCAGCTTCACTCTGTATCCCGCACACAGCAAAGTAGGCAAAGGGAACCTAATTTTAAGACAGTCCGTTCCGCATTTTCTGCCAAATTCCTTGTCTCGACACTTGAGCGAAAATATGAAAATATAAATTTAAATAAATATTTCAGTGGGGGAATAATAGTGGGGAACGGAGGGTCTGAACACTAGGTTCCCGTAACTTGATTTAATTTTTAAAGCAAAAAAAAATATGGATTACTGTTCACAGCTGTTATCTTATTTTAATTTCAAACGACTGTTGGTATTTTCATAAAAGTCTAGTATCTTTAAGAGCGTATTGTTATTTAAGCTCATTATTTTCCAATGTTCCCTAACCTTCTATAGAAGGCAGATTTTTCTTCAAAGCGTCGGTTCTAAGGCTTGTTTTTTTTAAATTTCTAATATAAAAGTAAAGTCAAACAATCGGTATAGAAAAATACTTTGCTGTTAAAAGGCATTATAATTATACAACCCTTTTCTAATTTTACAAAGTTTATTTAATCAGAAACGCTAAAGTAAACTTTATAAATTTAAAATCGATACGATAAAGATCAAAGAGAGCTAATAATAATTGATTTGTTATTTATACTTTACTCTACTCTGGTAGCACAAAATATAATATTAAATTATTATTTTTTTTCTTTCCAGTGTCATCAGCACAAAGAGAACTTGGCAAAGGACTGCCGTCGAATACTTCGGTAACGTCGCCACCTGCGGCCGATAACGTCATAAGACCAGGAGTGGCGATAGCCGATGCACCTCGGCCTACGCCCCGCACGGGGCCCTATTTCGACTTGGCGGCCTCGAAAAATGTGACCGCGCTACTCGGAAAAACAGCATATTTAAACTGTCGAGTGAAAAATTTAGGAAATAAAACTGTGAGTGTACTTTTGTTTCTAATAGCTTATTACCATAAGTATATTTTTCCTTTACGTAGAGACATGTATACAGGGTGGAAGAGGTAGCGCTTCTTTTATTGAAACTGCATATAGGGTAATATATTTCAAACCCACACCTAAGAAATTAATCAAGGTACCTCAACAGTTTGGACGTAGGATTTTTTTTTCATTTCACGATTTTTATCCATACCTGTATTTCGTGTGACGCACACATACGTGTGCGACGTTTCCGATTTGACAGGTAAGTGTGTGCGTGCCTATGTTATACTTTACAAATGGCGTTTTATTTTAAAACGATAATTTTATTATTTATTTTGTTTGAAAAAATAACTTTTTTATTTTTGGGAATTTTTTTTTTTCCGAATTATATTAGGCTTTTATAGAGTAGTTAAAACTGTGGTTTCATTTAAAGTGGTGCTGACAATTCCACCCTGTATATTAAGGTGCATCTATAAAAAAGTCAAATCAAATCAGCTTCATGCTGTACCCCGCACTCAGCAGTGTAGACAGAGGGAATTTAGTGTTAAGACACTCTGTTCCCCACCTTCTGCCGAACTCTGAAATCTCAATCGCGCTTTGGTTCGACAGCAGAGCAATGAAACGAAAAGTATGAGCATCACCCGTAACATACCATATAATAGTGTCACTAATATATTTAAAATATATAATATATCTTAAAAGACTATGTCATTATATTCTAAATGTTCTAACAAATCATGTAGATGTGCAAAGCTCAGAGCTTCAGGTTATCCAGACGGTCTTGTTACCGAAATGAGGTTCTAGTTTCGTAGCAAAATTAACTTAAAATAACGTATAAAATATATTTTAGTAGCTAACTGCACAGTCTTTTAAATATTTAATATATTATAGAGACTTTTATTTTACATACATATTAGTTAGTTACCCTTCAAGTTCTTGAAAATAAGAAGACTTCTTTATTTATATTAAGATATACTTAATTAGCATTTACATAAAAATGTTTCACATATATATCATAAATATAATTTTGCAAATAATTTTCTTTTAAAACTGACATAAAAGGAAAGTACTTATATATTAAGTAAATATTCTGTGGTTATTGGAAGTATCTTAATGCTAGGTTCCCAGGTTCCCTCTTCCCTCGGTGGGGAGGTGAGGTTCCCTCGCTCATTACAACGTGAAGCTGAAGAATATTAAAATAAACAAACATATTCCATCTACTTAACCCAAAACATCTACCCCACACAAACACCAAAAAAAAAACAAATTCAAATCACAAATGATATTAAAAACACATAGATAATGCATACACTTACAAAAAAATGGAAAAGCCCACGTACACACTAACGAGTTCCCCTTATTCCGAAACCAACGTCCAATTTACATAGCGGTGTACCACAAAATCCTCGTTTAAAATGAAACGTAACAATAGCACAATGCAAGTTTAAAGTCCCTATTGTGAGAGCAACTTTATAAATAAAAGTCTCATTAGGCCGTGATGCCGTCTTCCATATAAATATCAGGTCTGGCTAACGAGGAGGCTGACGGCCGCGAGCGCTTCAGCCCGTTCGCAATGATGGCTATCCTTGCTTTATTTTGTTATTCTTCTACTTATGTTGGTAGTTGTTTAGATTAGGTTTAAAGTTTTTAACAGTTAGCAGTTTTTTGTCAGGTTGCCGTTAGCAGAATAGGCGGAGGGAACCTAGAGTTAAGACACAAAGTTCTCTATTTTCCTCCGGATGAGGCATTGGGTATTGAGTGGACACAGAACTCAACACTGCGCTTTCCCTTGTTACCAGAGTCAAATAAATGAAAATATTAATGAATAATACATTCTCTAGAGTGGGAATCGAACCCGTGGGAACATCCGTCACGCTTACAGTAACAGTAACATGCTTACAATAATAGATGTCATGTTCTATACATTATTTAAACGGCGTTCTCTAATAAACTAGTTATATAATATCTTAATATTCCACTCCATATTTACCGAACTAATTAAATGAATTGCATGACGCTGTAGCTATAGTGTTTAATCAAGTTTATGACCGTCTCGTGAAGCTCATTTTATGTTAGCCTTACATTTGCAGTTGTTTTTTCAGTTTCTACTGTTGTTTATTCTTTTGAATATATTATATTATATTTTGTTTTTGGAGTTTCATCGTTTAACCTGCATAAAGATTTTTGGGTTTGTCCCAAAAATCTTAATTTCTTAAAAATTTATTCTTAAAAATCTAGCGAGAGAAATTTGTTTTTTTTTCTCAGAATGGAATCTATGACCATTGCGTGTACAGTTCCAAGGTTCCCCAATGCGCAACGATGGCAATATATATTTTTTAATATACTTAAAAAAATCAGCTTCTACGAAAGTGTGTTAATGAACAACGTAGTGTCTTAGCACTAGGTTCCCAGGTTCCCACTGGCAACCCTGCTATTTACGGAATAAAGCGTGAATTCATAAAAAAAATAAAAAGCTAATTGCTTATATAATAAATTCTTAATACCGCCTAACGAGAACTGTGGAGTGTGGGCGGGCAACTCAGATAATACGGCAATGGAAATGCAGACGCCAGATGCAATGGCGCGTCTAACAGTGTTTGTGCAATTGCACCGCGATCTCAAGTACCATTTACTGTTCCAACAGGTTTCACTAACGAGATTCATAAGTTCGGATTTTTATTCAATACCATGCACGTTCGAGGTCGTAACCTACTTTCAGCTAATTTAATTAGAAACCAACTTCTAGGCCACCTGGTTGCTGTACCTCTTTGTTTTGGTGGTTTAATATCTTCGTTAACTATTTATATGTAGTTATAGACTTTTTATGTTTTCTTATTTATTTCCTTATTGACATAAACTGTTTCATTTATATATATCATCTTTATTACAGGATTAAAATTTTATATTCATTTAACGCTAGGTTGACCAATTTGAAATGCAGATCAGCAATTTTATCGCTTCGATCATAAATTTTAAACTGATTGAAATCTTACTACGAGCCATTAGAGAATCTTGTAACTGACAAAATATACATTTTAATTAGATTGTTTGAGAAACAATTCTGAAACTTTTTAATCAACCCTCTTAATTAAAGTAATTGTGTTCATTGTTTCATATGACCTATTGTTAATCTCTCGTTTCCAAGTTAAATCGGTATAAAGGAGTTAAAATCTCCGTAAATCTTTGAATTTTACGATCTCAGGATTATCTTTGAGAATGTTGTTTGTAGAATAATAAAGCTTAGAATATATTTGTTGTGAATACTAATTTATTTCTATTTTATTTACGTTTAACCCTTTCAGGACCATAAGGTTTTGAGAGGTATTGCAATTATTTTAACTGTTTAAAATAGTTNACAATAACGCATATCTGTTTCTTTTTTTGTAACTACCCTCATTTTTTTCAACTGGGACAAATGTGTCCCCGTAGTCGTGAAAGGGTTAATAAAAGGGGGTAGAATGAGGGGAACGGAGTGACTTAATATAATGTTCTCTTTATTACACATTTTAGATGCAGGAATGATGACAAAATAAAATAAACCCTTAAAAATTTGATTAATAACTAATTTGGTTGTTATTTCTGTGACAGCTCAACATGCAAGTGTCTTGGGTGAGACATCGCGACATTCATTTGCTGACAGTTGGTCGTTATACATACACTAGCGACCAGAGGTTTAGAGCTATTCATCTTCCTCATTCGGAGGACTGGACATTACAAGTAAGTATAAAAATTATTATTTTATCAGGATAGGCAACCTCGGAGCCTAGTGCTACACTTCGTTCTGAATTTAACGCCGCGCTCTGCCTCGATACGAAAGCGAGGAAATGAAAATATGCAATATTTTATTTCCTCGAGTGGGAATCGAATCCACAATCTCTGTAGTATGACTGACCTTAAAATTTTATATATTTTATTTTTTATTATAATATTTCATAATTATAATACACGGTTGTATGTCCGTAATACTTATTTCTATTAAGACCATCATGGCGTGATGGAACAGTCTAATATAAAACTCGATGTTTCTAGATTCTATTTCCGCTTAAATTAATATTATAAATTACAAATATATTACTTTTATACTTCTATTATATAAGATATTTTCTAGTATATATAAAAATATTATTTTTTAATTATCCACATTCTCATAATTACTTTCATACCCTTAAATTTTTAAGAGTATTTTGTAAGATTGAATATTTATGAAAAATTCTTATTATTTTATACCCCTTTTATGTATTCTTATAATAAAACGCAAAAATACGGCGAAAGTTGATCAAAAGCATACAATGAAGTTCCCATTAGCTTACTCTTTGCAAAGTAAACTTAATATGTACTAAGTATATGACGCTGACCCTTTTACCCCTATATGCCACTCCTTTAAAAAAATGTATTTGTGTATTCGTAGTACCTGCCTGCTTCGATTATAATTTTTTAAGTCACATAGCAGCAGGGTGTAGCAGGTGTCCATGCAAATAAATGATGTAATTTAGCATATTATTGTAAACAAGGAAGGACAATTAAAACATATTAAAGTATATCATAATGAGTTCCTTACACATTTATATCTTCTATATATGGAGAACGATCTGTTACAATGCTGTATTTATTCATGAAACCTTTTCATAATATACTCGATCATTTAGTGAAAAAGTAGATGTTTAATATAAATTAATTATCTTGTTTTTCTCTAAGTACATTTAAGCTCTTAAGAAATTTGTGTATTTAAATACAAAAATTATTATTTCTTTGAGATTTTGAATTTGAATTATAATTTAATATTAAAGAACCTGACTTATATTTAGCAGCTGTATTGAAATATGTTATTCTTTGAGTAAATGGACTCTTTTAAAAACAGGAAGAAATCGATATGGCTCCATTACTCTTAATATTTCACTCAATATGACACATTGTTCTACGAATCTGTCGTTAAAACATATTATATAAATGCAAAATTTTCATTTTATATATTTCGTATAAAAATACTTTAATTTTAAACGAAAACTCTATTGTTATTCTACTTTACCTTTTCATTTGGAATTTTAAAAATACTTTTATATTTTCCGCAGTAGAGAAGCTTAACATCTAAATAATGTCCTTTGTATGCGGTAAAAATAAAACTTTTGAAATCGAAATAGTATTTCTCTTAGTAGGATATTTAAATATGTTTGAAAGAGAGGCCAAAAAAATATTTGGGGTTAGTTGCGCTTCGCTTAATATTTCTTTGTATATTTCTAGAACTCTTTTAGATAAGTACAAAGTTTAAAAGTAACGAGATTTGAAAACCTTTGGATGGTATTTAAGAGGCGCGGATTCAAATTCTAAAATTAACAATTAATTTAAAAATTATTATAATAAATATTTTATTAATTGGTTGAGGAGATTTCCATTTTAATTTCCAACCATGTTGCTAAAATGAAAAATGTTTATAGTAAAACATTTTTCATTTGCATTTTGCGGAAGCGGCGGGAATAAGATAATATGCAAGACCGCAAGTGCTTCTTCTATTAGAAATTTATAATGATGTAAGCTATCGAGCACTCGGTACTATAAAATGGGCAAAAAAGTAGAAAACTAAGCGAGTTATATCACTATGCTCCTTTATAAAATGCCCGTGATAAGTGATTTTCTTTTCAATTTCAAGCTTCATCCTGATGGGTATAACAGGATAGACAAAGATAACATGATATTAAGACAGTCCGCTTTTCAGCATTCAGTAAATATTGGAGCTAAATATTGGGTATCTTTAAACCTTAAGAAGGACTCCTCCATGCCGTATCCACGACCAGCACGCTTACAATTGGATGCTGTTCATAGCACCACGATAGCCTCAATAGAATTATAGATACTCGTATTTTATATAATTATATATAAATAATATATTGTCATCACATATTTTAGTCCAGTAGAAAACAAGCTTAGTGTAAGAGTAAAGTTTCTTCTTGCGTTAATTATCTCGTAAAGTTAACGTCGCTGTAATATAAAATGTTCAAGTTTTTACTACCTTTATGTAAAGCTCTAAACTTTATTTTACTGGATATATACAAAATGTTTAGGATAAAAGACGTAGTTTGATGAGCTTTTAGAAAGCTGATTCGGATTTTGTTTTTGTTTTATGTTGTACTCGCAAGAAGCAGGGTAGGCAGAGGAAACTCGAAATTGTAGTTTTAAGACATACGTTCTCCATTAACACTAGAAGTGCCGAAGATTGATACCCCCCTTGAACCGCCGTCGTGACAAATTTGTCCCATTCTACTTATTATGTTGATTTTTGGTATAATACAAAAAAATATTATTAAAATAATTCGTAAAATATGTAGA
>JAKRZM010001303.1:38331-61820 GCA_036379175.1 Heliconius cydno galanthus | reverse complement strand
ACTGCTATAAAATTATTTATATTTTTAATTAAATAAAGGTGTAAAATTGGTAATAGTAAAAAAATTTCATCTACATACATTAACAAATAAAAAAGTTATATACAATCAACCTTGCGTTTGGGTCAAAAATGGGACGGCGGCGCTTCTAGTGTTAAGACCCTTAACTACCAAGTTCTCGTCGATTTCTTGAGGTATTGTGTGTTGAATGGCAGAACTCAACGCCGCTCTCTGCCTTGTTACTAGTGACGAAATAAAACATAGTTTTTTTCTTCATTCTCGACGTTAAAAATATAGATTTTTGTGAAATCTATTATTTTATCTCTTATTTTTTTTAATAAAAGTTCAGCTTCATCATTCAAGATGACCTCCTTTACATCTCTATGTACATATTATAATAAACATAGATTCGAAGGATATATTTGAAATCAGATTCATATCAACAGAACAGGTTTTTGTACAAATAAATTTTAGACGCAAACGTTCACCTTATTCAAATACACAATACAAAATAAAATCAAATAATTTAACATAAATATATGAAACCTCTTCATATTAAACCGCCATTAAGTGTTTACCAAACAATATTTATTCAGTAGACTGTTAAATTGAATTGTATCTTTATATGTACTTGAAAATGAATTATTCTCTTCAACTGATTGATATATTCTGTTTCAGATAAAATATCCTCAACACAGGGATTCTGGAATCTACGAGTGTCAAATATCAACGACACCGCATATGAGCCATTTTATACATTTAAATGTAGTTGGTGAGTATTTTTAACCTTTGCTGATGCAATGTCTGACGCGAACTGACTGTTGTGACTTCAATTCCGACTTGAATAGAAGAAATTATTTTCTTTTAAAACTACGCGACTAAGCCGATGAATTAAAGAATTGGCAATAATTGGCAAAAAATTGGTAATAATTGGCAATAATTGGCAAAAAATTGGTAATAATTGGCAATAATTGACAAAAAATTGGTAATAATTGGCAATAATTGGCAAAAAATTGGTAATAATTGGCAAAAATTGGCAAAAAAATGTTAAAAACTGGCAAAAAATTGGCAAATTAAAACAAATTACATTGTTATTAAAAGAGTGAGAGAGTAAGAGATTAAAAGAGTGTATGTAAGCCGGTATATACCAAAGTAAAACCGTGTATATACATTATACTTAAACCGTCAAAGTAAACTCGAATCAACTTTTGAGTTCAAAAAATGGAATAAAAAATTTATGCTAAAAGATTTATGCTCAAATTTATTTTACAACTTATACAGATGAAAATCATAACCTTAATAGTTTTTGTATTATATGGCAGACTTTTATTACATTTGCTCTACCTATAATTTTTAATTTATATAATGATTTAAAGCAAAAACGATTCTTGCATGAATCAATGTTTTATACACAAATTACAGACAGACAACTATAAATAATTTATTATAAACATAATATTCAGAATAATTGATATTTAAATATATATACATATAAAAAAAAAATAGGATAGTAGAACAAAAATTACGACCTAGTGCAAAAGATTTATTTGCGGCAGCAATTTTAAAATCGCGCCGTTTTGCAAAATGTAAATTTTAATTGGACAGTCATTTCCGTTATGCGACGTTTTTTATGTAAGATATTCATAAATAAAAATATATTTTCACGAATAATCTGATGAAATAAAAATAAAGGTACGCTCATACTTGCCGGAAGCTTTTAGATGACATTTATTTTTGAAGTTTGTTTTTAATTAAAAATATTAATGTATCACGAACTTGTTTAAAAAATATGTCAAAGATACACATTCAATACATTAATTGAAATTTCACAAATGACTTTATTTATTTTAATTATTTTTTTATTAATACAATGTTTTATTTCACTTGCCGTGTTAGTGGGTGTGTTAGTGTATGTAAAAACTTGCAAGCCCCATTTGACCCACTTCTCAGTCTCCGATTAAGTCGAAATTTAATGAAATATTAATGATTAATAAAGATAAATTATAAGAAAAACAGACAACAAGAGACATAAAAAGTAGAGAAAGAAAATATTTATTACCATTTTTTCTATAAAACCTCTGAGAAAAATAATTGGAATATTTAACGTAATCGTATTATAACAAAAAGTATTATAATAATCTAATCTTAAATTTACCTTTATAAATAATAGAGTGATAAAAGAGAACGAAATTTCGGCCTAATTAAATATTTCCAAAGTTGGCACAGAACAAAATTGAAGTATCATAAACCAGCATTCCATGTGAAATTTCGTTAAAACTTTTTTATTCTATTTTTTCAGCTTCATGATATTTTTTTGCAGGGTTGCCATAGGGAACCTTGTGTTATGACATTCCGTTGAGATATAGCATGTTAAGTGGGGATACTCAACGCTTTATCTATCGGAGCAGGAGATACGAAAACAATTTAAATATCCCCCGAGTAGGAATCGAATCCACAAACATCACATTTACAGTCGCCATTCCAGTGCGTTCGCAGTACGACGGCCTCTTTTCCGTTCAAAAACTTATTCCAAAGTAAACTGAAAGTAAGCCTCGAGAGTCACGAGCCTCCACGAATTAGTCGCTACTAAAATGTTAGCGTTTCAACAAGTTTTATAATTACATAGGGAGTATTAAAGGCACGCACCAAAGAAAAATAACTTATATGAGTACATTTAAGTACATTGTAATTTGCTTGCAAGGTTAATTATATTTTTGACGTTTAGTGAGTTTGTCTTTTTTTAACAGAAAATATGTATATTTTCAGTTTTATTATTAAAACATTTCGAGGCTGTCTTTAAATTTTGCAAGTTAAAATGCGACGGTTAGTCGCGATTCTTACTCGGGAGAACGAAACTTTTAATATTTTCATTCTCTTGCTCTAGTAACCGAGCAAATCCACGTTAAGTTCTGCCACTCAGCACGCAATTCCTCCAGAATATAGCGAAAATTAGGGAATGGAAATGTAATATAACCTAGGTTCCCATGTTCCCTTTGCCTAGCGTGAAACTATTATGCAATTGAGAATTCCCAATTATCTATTTTTTGTAATAATGAGTCTTTGACGGTTTCATTTAACCTTTAAGTATGGACGTCGGGTCTGACAGACCCATCTAGTTCTACGAATTCTACAAATCGGCCACTTCTCGGTGACCTCCGCCACTGAGTCGCTCAGTACCGTATTAATGACAAAATGAATGTAGATAGCAGTGGTTGTGTCTCTGGGTTCAAAACACGTGAGTATTTATCTTTCTAAACGGGGCCTGGGTGTGTCAGACCCGACGTCCATGTTTCCCATACATGAATGATTTCAAAACGCCATATATTTTTATAATATTACAAAATATACTTTAATATTTTAATTGTATTATTTGTATTCAAATGTTTTTATTGTTTTATATCATATATTATTTTGCATTGTTTGTTATATATTTTAGTAATATAAATATTATTTACCTAAAAAAGATTCAATTTTTTTAGTTTTTATGATAAAATGGAAAAAAATGATCGACCTAGCACGCCAGGGACAAAAATATCGGTACTTTATAATCAACATCAAACAAAAGAATTGGACGACGACATTTTATAAAGAAAATAGCACTTTATCAAATAAAAAGACGCGTTTCGTATACTAAACTACTCTAAGAATTGAGAACGACTTTGACTCGCGTTTCGCGATCTGATCTATCATTTATTGAACATGAAGCTAAAAAAATAGTTTTGGGTTCTTGAAAAACATGTACACTTTGCCCCCAAAAGATATATAGAAAGACAACACATACTTATGTTGACTGCAATCGTCCTGTTAGCCAACAATGTTGAAAGCCATTGTGTATCGATGTTCAATAATACCTTATCTTGAGGTGTTGTCAAAATTTTTATTTTATAAAATAAGATGTAATTTCTTTATTTTTTTTATTTGTTAGACTTTATATTTTGTTAAATAAATATTTATTTTATTATCTGTCTTTTTTTTATAGTATTATTTTCTTAAGAGTCATCCCATGTGGCCAAAGACTGAAATTGTGACTTTAAGTTACTTAAATCGTTGTGATGCGTAAAGTTTAATAAAAAGCGATTTTATTTATATTGATTTTGTTTGATTTGAGGCTATTCATGTAAACTAAAACATAAAATTATCTTCTTCCTTTAAAAAACAGCCGGAATATGACCAATAAATACACTGGTCTGACAGACCCGACGTCCATATGTATGTTATAAAAAAATCACGTCCATAGTTAAAGGTTAAGAACGTGAAGCTTTAAGTTCCGCTATTTAACACGAAATATGTTAATTGAAGCGAAAAATGAAAGATTTTCATAAAGATAATATTTTCACGAAATATAAAGTTTCATTAATCGTCCGAGAGTCCCTTTCGCGTTTTATTTTACCGCTTTATCACAAGTACAGTCTTGTGACGAATTACTTCAGTTTCCAACGTCCGCTATAAAATTTATTGATTGTTGGAACCTCAAGTCGTTGATTGTTTGGAAAATATTTTCCTCATCTGAGATTAATACTTGCTATCAATAACAGAAGAAAAGAAATGTTAGTTATATTTAGTTTAATATTTTCTTAGTACATATCATAGTTGTTTATCAAATTATTTCACGGATTTTATTGCGGGTTTTACTAATAGATAGATTAATATCAAAAATATCAAAATTTGGAAATGTTATGTCGTAAATGCACTTACCTACCCCAAAATGGAAATAACTTCCCATGATGTTAATAATTTTGATATAGCTCCTATAAATTTAAATAAAAAATTGGCTTACACAACCACTGTGAGGTATATAATAATAAGATATATACTTATCTATCAATCGCCAATAAGCAATAAGAAATACTCAAAGCTTACATTTTACCCTACAAAGCGAGTATCTCATTATTTTCATCAAAAAAAAAATATACTGATAAAATGATGGTCTCTACATCACCAGTTCAGCACCACGTTCAATTTTGTAAATTAATATTGTGATATAAAAACTTCGCCGACATTAACGATGTTTATCGCCGGGCGTTTATTATCAAGTAATAAAACTCCGTAGAGGCGTAGACACTGCCCCAAGAGTATTGTAAAAAACGTTTTCGCGACTAAAATTAATTTCAGCTAGCTCCTTACATACTTTCTATCTTAATGGTCCCCGCTAGATGCTGTTGTTACATTTTATTTTCATATTCTATACTATTTTAATATTATAAAGCTGAATAGTTTTCATTTTGTCACTCTGGTGATGAGGCAAAGCGTGGCTTTGAATTCCGCCACTTAAAATGCAATGCCGTTAGAATTCAGCGAAAAGTGGGGAACGGAAGCGTCTTAATAGGAACGGAGTGTTATAACACTAGGCTCTCTTTGTCTACTCTGCTATGAGCGGCATACATAGTGAAGCTAAAAAAAAGTTTGTTTGATAAATTACAAGTAAATTGAATTTAAAAATTGTCTCTATATATAACTTACTACCTTCGGCCAGAATAACTTCTGGTACTAAGAAAGTGTATCATATATAACGTTCAGCTATTTCCACTAAGTAAAAGTAAAGCCGCAAGTAAAAGCTAGTTCTTAATAAAGCTTATTGACTCGACGAATATTAATATAACATTGTTCATTTATTTCGTTCGTTCTCTCAATAGGAACATGGATTTATCAAATTGGCTGTCAAGCTTTTATTATGCTATCAGAGGTTTACAGTAAATTGGTTTCTTTTGGAACTACTGTCAATTGTGTATGACTAATGGTAGGGTTTTGCATTTTTTTGTGATAATGAAATAATTCTATTATTAGGTTTATTTATGTCATTATCGTTAGGTGCATATTGTCTTAAAAAATACTGATGGAATGTAGAGAAAAACGAAACTCCTACTACATTTTATCACAGAGATTACGCCAATTTTGAAATTGATAGGGAATGTTGATATAAAGAAATTCTTTAAAAAATTGTTAAGAAATGGAGTTTTGAGAATTTCGTGAAAAATAATATTACAATTACTTTCTACAGTAATATAATATTCAGATTACTTTTAAAGACATTTAATCCCGGTATAGCAGGAGGAGGTTCCCGAGGGACATAACTGAGCACGGTAGTGCTTTAAGTAAAGCTTGGGCATTTGACTCAATATATACTGTTTCTCTATATGTTATAAATATTAAATATGGTGAACACGGTAGTGGCGCAGGGCCATAAGGGTATGTGTTCGATTCTCAGTCAAAGAAATGAAATATTTAATATTTTCATTTCTTTGCCCTGGTGTAGAGGCAAACTGCGGCGTTGTGTTCTGGGGGAGCGGAGTGTCTTAACACTAGTTTTCCTCTGTCTACCCTGCTATATGCGGGATACAGCGTGAGATGAAAAAAAAAATTATAATATAACACTTTATTGCACAAATAAGAAGAGAATAAAATACAGTACATGATAAATATGATTAACAGTGCAATGGCGTCCTTATCACTAAAAGCGATTTCTTACAGGCAACCAAAAGAAAAACGAAAGGATTAAATTTAGTAAAGAAAGCAGAAAGGTGCAAAAAGTACTACAAAATATATAAACCAACACATAAATAGCGAATACCAAATAGTTTTATATATACATATATATATACACAAACATAACATACATACATAAAAAAAACGTCTTTATTGCACAATCGAGCAATGAATTGACACACATTGAGTGTAGATTCGATCCTGACAATGTTATATGAAGAAGAATTGTACGAAACTACTATTTAAACCCAATCTTTTTAAGACAGAAATATTTTTACTACCAATACAGATATCTTGTATGTACATACATAGATTGTATAAATATTACATAAATTCTATTTCCAATCAGAAAGCTATTACTTTCTTATAAAAAATATCCACTAAAATTTGTATATGAGAAAAAAATATGAAATACTACCATTCATCCAACCTTTTAGAGCCAACGACGGAAATAATAGGCGGTCCAGACCTATATATCGATCGGGGCAGCACTATCAATTTAACATGCGTGGTGCTCTACTCGCCCGAGCCACCCGCTTACATATTCTGGAATCATAATGACGCGGTAATTATAATTTAATGGACTTTTTGTATATTATTGCTTAATTGAAGATAGTAGGCGCAGTGGCACTAGCGTGTGTGCGAGACAAGTTTTGGGTTCGATTCCTACTCGAAGAAATGATATTTTTTAATATTTTCTCTTCTTTGCTCTGGTTTCGGTTATTTGCCAATATCTGCATACTGTTTTCGAATAATTATTTATATATTAACTTGCTGACTAATAAATAAAAAATATATCTGTTTTATAAACAATAAAAAAAAATAAAAAATTGGTAAAAAAATCTTGTTGTTCATTTGGTAAATGAACAACAAGATTTTTTAATTTTTAATAAATTTAATTAATATACTATTTAAAGATGTCAATGTATGCAGAAAGACTTTAAAAACGCCGATTGCGTTTTCTGCAGTATTTCAAATCTTACAAATACGTCATTGTTGCAAATATGCTATGCAATATAACGTAACAATATATATCCACCAGATAATAAGCTACGATTCACCAAGAGGCGGGGTGTCAGTAGTGACGGAGAAAGGAGAGACCACCACGTCGTTCCTCCTAATTCAACAGGCGAGGCCTTCTGACTCGGGCACATACCAGTGCAACCCAAGCAACGCTCAATCCAAGAGCATAGTGGTCCACGTTCTAAATGGTGAGTTATTTTTGTATTTGTATGAATTTAAAGTGTTCTTAAGACATTTTAGAGTTAGTTATCTATATTTTCAGTGTATTTGGTAAAAAGGTAAACCAAAAAAAAATTACATAAAAGGGTTATAAATTTAATATTATTAATATGTTTTCGTAAACCATAAAAAAAAATTAAATTATACTCGAAGATTGTAGGTAAAACCAAAGTTTTCTATAAAGAGATATAGATATTGTTCATATTTAATTGACTTTTTTTTATAAAATAGTTTAAATTAATTATTAAAAATGTCCTATTTTTTTTTAAAAAAAAGTCAAGATCCTCAAGTTAAAGCATTATCTATGTTATTAAAATACAAAATTAACATAAACAACTTTAGTAACAAGAAAATATTATTAACTTATAAACGTAATAAAATGTAGACACCATTAAAATAACGAGGACAATGAATCAAAGGAATGAAGCGTGGGTTAGATTGGGCTGTTGACTTTTGTGAGAGCGAGCAGGTATTATAATTAAATTGCGCGGAACACAATGGACGTGATTCGTTTTATATTTCGTTATAATGTCTATATAGGTAGAGATATATACTTTTGCTTATATAATTAAACTAGCGGACGCGCGCAGCTTTGCTTGCGTATTTAAGGGTCAATTCCAAAAAACCACGAAACATGTGTTCAAAGAAATATTTTTAAGAGTCTAAATTTCAAATTTTATAAAAATCGGTGGTGATTTAATGATTTTTCCATATCAACTTTCAACCCCTTATTTGCACCCTAGAGGGTGAATTCTAGAAAACCATGAAACACGTGTTCAATTAAATACTTTTGAAAATCTAAATTTCAAATTTTATAAAAATCGATGCTGATTTAAATTTTTTTCCATACAAACTTTCAACCCCTATTTCGCCCCTTTAGGGTTAAAATTTTTCAAAATCCCTTCTTAGTGGATGTCCAGATTATGAAAGTAAACATCTGTCCAAATTTCACGTTCCTACGCACAGCGGTTACGGCTGTGCGTGCGTCTTACCTCAGTCAGTGAGGACAAGTCCTTTTATATATATAGATGATAAATGTTATTTATAGCAGGGTACGTAGTGGAAACCCAGTGTTATGACACTCCGTTCCCAACTTTCCACCACTCGAAGCAACGCTTATTAGGAGGCGGAATTCAACAGCGCCTTTGCCTTATTACCAGAGCGAAGAAATTAAAATATTAAATATTTAATTTCCCGAGTAGGAATCGAACCCACAACCATCGCGGCAACAGTCACACGTTAGTACCTGCTCCACGCCGGCCTCTAGACATTATTATTTGCCAAAAATTAAATATATTTTTATTCTCATAATTAAATAAATATTACTTTCCCTCTATAAACGAATGATACTGATAAAAGAAAACATTTATTGAGAACTTGGCCGTACTGAATGATATCAAATTACTATGCCTAAGTTTCCGATTACTTTATACTGGAACGAATAACGTTATATAATGTGAATATCGATGCTTAGAATCTAACTTCTGTAATTTTCGTGATACTATATTACGTTTAAGTAAAATATTTAGATATAACGATATATGTATATAATTATACGTCCTTTTTAATTACTTAGATATGTCATATTCATAAGACCTTTTAATTATGAAGTGTTGGATGAAGGACTAGTTTATTCATAACTAGTTGACGATCAATCTTTTTTAATATGCTTTTATTAAGTTGGCTTGCAAAGTATATAATTTTATAACTACGTAATAAAAGCTAAGTGACAGTACAATAATATGGTATAATCAAAGTGGTCTGATGATGGAGCCAGGCCTTAATAGTGAAACTCTTCAAAGGTTACTAGCTAGGCATTCTAGTGTAGGCTCAAATACATTATTAATAGTTCCGTGCAATATAACGTTTCGTGCTATATAACTTAGTAAAGAAAAGTGTGTTTTTTAAAAACTATTTATTAATTTCATTCATAAATTTTCTATCTTAAATGTTGTGTCCGAATACAGACAATATATATTATTTAAAAAATATATATTTTTGCTTTAATTCTAAGGTTAGAAACCAAACGAGAATGGCAATTACGACGTTTAGCTTTTATTATTATAAATCTTTCATAATAATTTCAGATAATTATAATATACATAAGTATAATATAATAAAATAAGTGTAATAAACGTTCTTCCGACAATACAATTGTTGAGGACAGTTTTAATTTTTGCCATAGAAGCAAATTCCATTTTTCCTTTGTCAGGTGAATATCCCGCCGCCATGCAGAGAGGTGGGCAAGCCTTCGCGCCGACAGCCACCCACTGCTTCGTACTCATCACCAGTCTCCTTCTAGCCTTGTCTTGACAAATATATACTAATACACCAATGTAAATAGCTATGGACAACTATTCCGCTGTTTATAATGATATATAACGGAACAGATAATCAAGAAATCAATTTTTTGTATTTTAAATGTTAGAATCTTATTTTTTCTATATAATCATAAGTTTCATTATTATAATAATATAATATTCTGTATAAATTATATTATAAACGTGATTCAAAGGCACTTTTAGCGATTTACAGCTATATATGTTTAGAGTTGCGAATGTCAGTATAAACAGTTGTAATAGTTCTATTTATTATTATTATTATTATATTATATTATATTATAGTGTGGGTTGTGTTATGTACGATATAAATTTAACTATCCCCAAGCAAGTAGAAATGCTTGTTTCTTATAGAACTGTATATAATCTATTTTAAGGTGACTGTATTACTTTTTTATATTGTTGATATATTAGACGGCTATGGTTTTTTTAGTAAAATTCACGTGCATTTACATTTTAATAAGAGGAATCGATTGTGATATATATAATTGCCTTTTTATTAAATATGTATATCAGTATAAAATATCAGTGAAAATACCCATATAATACTAGGTAATCTTCAAAATAATTTATTTATTTCAGTAAATTATTAAAAACAAATCAGATTTAAGTTCCACCGTCAACGTAATTGTCAAGTTAAATGTCTTAAAGGAGTGTCTTAACACTAGGTTCCCAGGTTCCCTACAAGCTAATAAAAACACCAGATTTTATTGTAAAAATGTAAATGCACTGTCATTGTAGATAGGGTGTTAAAACGTTCGAATCGAAGTATCTATCAATATTTCCTTGTTTTTTACATAATTTCTTCCGTTCGTTGGAAAGTGGTAAAAGTGAAGTGAATGAACAATTAAAAATGCTAAACACTACGACGTTAACAGGATATAGCAGCTGACAATACTAATTAACACAAATGTTAGAAAATACATGGACTGTACATATTATAAAGAAGATATACGAATCATTCTATCTAGCTTTATATGTAAGAATGTAAAATTGTAAGTATCGTTTTAGTGGTTATTTGTGGATTATAATTTTGTAAATATTTTGTATTATAAAAGGACTAACACAGGCCGAATTAGATTATTTTTAATAATTTATTAATTTAGTTAATTATTAAGCTCCAGTAAATCATGATTGTGGGATCAAATCCCACGGAGAATGTTTAAATGAAAAGAAAATGGATGACGATGAACGATTTACTTTGCTATCTATTATTTATTATTTATGCCCTAAAAGGAATGAGGTCAAAGAAATATCGATTTTCTGTTTGAATTTTCAAATTAATGTTATTTATTAGGTTATATTTTTCAATGAAATTAAAGTGTTGTCTCGGCCTGTGTCTCATCGGTGTAATTACACATATTCCTAGCTATTAAATAGGCTATTTTTTAGTATTTAATAATAGAAAAAAATATAAATTTTACAGTTTAGATACATAATAATATCATATTTTAGTTAACGCAAAGTAATTTTAAAAAAAATCTTCTTTCTTTAGAACCTTTATAATTTTTCCAACAGTTTGTCATAACGAATTAGTGTTGATGTTAAAATTATGAAAAACTATTAAATTTTGTTTTATTTAAACTGCTAAGCATATAATTCCCCGTCCTATCACATTATTAAGACATCCTCTTTTGTAGTTTGAGGTCTCTAAGTGCTTTTACGACAGATACTGTCATTAAATTTAACTAAATATTCTATTTGTTTAACGTCAACTATAAAATAATTGTATATAATCATTTACATGTTGTACCGATAGTTTGAAAAATGTAAAATTCCAGATGAAATATTTCTCCAGAAATATTTTTTCTCGTATTAATTAGGCTATGACAGAAATCGATAACTATAACCAGTTATTATGTGGAAAGTTTATTATTATATACAAATAACAATAGAATAAATATTTGTTGTACGTATGTATGGTACTGATACTTGATTGTGCTGTGTGCACGGATAAATTACATCTAAATAAATAAACATTATAAAGAAATAATAAAGTTTTAAAAAAATATCATTGTTTTTTTATTTGTTTTTTTTTTTAAAGAGAAAACAGAGAAAATCTGAGAACCTAGAGTTAAGACACTCCGTTCCCATCAAGTCACTTCGTCACTTCCCGTCGAATTCTGGAGACATTGAGTATTTAGTGACAAAACTTAGCCCTTTGCCTCATTACCAAAGCGATAAAATGAAAATATCAAATATTCCATTGAATTACTCGACTGAGAATCGAACCCACACCTATCCCATTTAGCCTTGCCTCAGACAATCCTGGTTTGGTATTTATAGTGCAACAGCACTTCGCTATATCTAATTCACGATTAATCAGTACCAAACACAGACCTAATGGACGCAGCTACGTTAGCTGAAAACGTAATGGATCTACCGAGTGATTGTATCAGCTCTTGACCGAGAGCTTTGACTTTGGAAGCAGTAAGTAAATAAGCTTAGTTAGCTTGTCTGTGAGGAATATGTTAATATATTTAATATTAAAATATGTATAGTGCTTTTGGACGGAGCATATACGTAGTGTTTGTATTAAAATAATTTAATGAAATGATTTGTTGAGAATTAAGTGAAAAGTGGTGAATGGAGAGTCATAACACTTATCTTTTGCCAACCCTATGCAAGAAAATTATAAAGCTGTTTTTTATGGCTTCAATCTCCATTTAGGTGATTATATTTCTTTATTTTTATTTTACGGCTCTGGCAGACAAAGGTTGATGTTGAGTTCTTATACTTAACACCAAACATTTAGAAAATTAGGCAGAAAATAATGAAAGAAGTATCTTAACACTAAGTTCTCTTTTTACTCCACTATGCTGGAACTGTGAAGTTGAAAAATAAAAATATAATCCACAATTAGACCTAGAAAGTGGATATATATGAAACGTAAATATTTCACCAAGCATGAATCGAATTCTCACATAGAATTCCAACTAGCATTCATCCAAATCATTTACATAATTATGTATATCAAAATACAATACAATGATTGAATAGTCTAATTAGATAGTAATTAACAAATTATTTTAGATTCATCATTGCATCCCGCAATAGGAGGATAAAAAGCCGGAACCTGGGAACATAGTGATAAGACACTCTATTCCTATTAAGAGTCCCGTTTCTCAATCTCTGCCGAATTCTGGCGTGTTGAGTGGCGGAATTCATTTGCAACTTACCTCGATACTAGGTCGAGAAAATGCAGATACATATTACACGTAAATATCTCATTTCCTCGAGTGGGAATAGAATCCACAACCTCTTCCTCTTCTAACATTTATACTAAAATTTAAAAAAAAGTTTTTCTCGTTAAATAAAATACATTGCGTGTACAATCCACATTTGATTCCAAATAAATTGCGTTTCGTAACTTCTATCCAAAATGTCCGTTTATTGATGCAGCGTCATTTGTGAGTTCAAAACAAGGGTGGAGTGAATGTGGGGGGAACGGAAGGGAGCAGTAACGATCCATCCGTTCATATACACACGTTTAACTTAAAAGTTTTTGTTTATTCGAAGGAAAATATTCAACTTTTGCTTGATTTGTTTTGACTGTGCTTTCTAAAATATTGTTCTATTTTTGCAGTTTTATGCAAGTACGACTATATTGTTTGGATTTTACTTTTTATCTTTATGCATCTGGTGCATTTAGGTAGAGGAAGTTTAGGTAAACAAGTTTATTAGACTGTTTCGAAGAGACGCGGGTTCGAGTCCCGCTACTTTAAATTTATACGGATTCTAAAACTCAATTTTCTCAATTTTTTTTTTGCCTTAGACTTTGCCTTGGTTCTAGAATTTTCCTCGGAGTGAAGATCGAACCAATTCACTCGCTTTCTGCGGCTATGGCCGCTTTTTTATTTAACAGCATAACACTGTGCACAACAGAGTAGGCTAGTGTTAAAACACTCCGTTCCCTACTTTCCGATTTTTTGCATTTTGAGTAGCGAAACTCAAGGCTGGGCTTTTACCTTGTTTCCAGAGCAAAAGAATACAAATATAAATTTAAATAATTATTCATTCCCCCGAGTGGGGATGGAACCCGCAACCGTCGTATTACAGTCACACAGTCGTACCTCTTTACCAAGACTGACCAGTAAATAGCATGTAATATTTTGGTTTAGTTCGTAAAGCAAGCTTAAAATACATTTAATATTATTTTAAAGGCACCGTTCTGGGAACAGACATGGGCGTGCCCGGCGGTGCCTTATGAATATCAAATCGCACTGAAAAGAGATGAAAGATGCCTCCCCTAATTCATAAAGACTTATTTACATGGATCGTGCTTTGTTGTGAAACATTCGCAAGCTTCTTAGTTATTCTGCGATGGTATAAGTTGTTAATTTGTATTTCCTTTGTCGTTAGGATTTTATGACGTATTTGGACATTAGGGAGGGATGAAGACATTATAAAGTTTTTGTTTTCATATTTTAAAATAAATTATAAGCAAAAAATCATTTTTAGAAAAAGCTTTTATTTAAACGCTTTAAAAAGGAGAAAATATTTTTTTTCTTTTAAATTTTAACTATCAACTCATAACCTCATTGTACACAATTTATATGATCATAAAAGCTTGTCGCGTGATTTACTTGTGTAACTAAACTAGTGCTAATTTAATTATGTAAAATCTGCTAAGTTTCAATTTTTAAAGTTTCAATTTAATTAAATATTGATTAACGCGACAAGCTTTTATGATCATATAAATTGTGTACAATGAGGTTATGAGTTGATAGTTAAAATTTAAAAGACAAATTTTATTTTCTCCTTTTTAAAGCGTTTAAATAAAAGCTTTTTCTAAAAATGATTTTTTGCTTATAATTTATTTTTTACTTTTTAGTTACCACTGGCTAGGTTTCTCACACTAGAGACATGTACCACGATTCCTCTTCTATGGTTAGGAATGCTGTTGGCGACACTAGACCCTTCCCGATTACAGTGGGGGTTCACCAGGGCTCGACTCTTAGTCCGTTCTTATTCAATGTAGTGCAGCCTCCATGGCTGATGATGTATGCCGACGACATAGCACTCATTGACGAGAACCGACTGACGCTGGAGCGTAAAGTGAACCTCTGGAAGGGTACGCTTGAGAACGGCGGTCTTAAACTAAATGTGTCGAAGACCGAGTACATGGCCTGCGGGAGCCCGGACTCGAGCACGATCCTTATAGGTCCTGAGCCAGCCGTTAAGTCAGAAAAGTTCAGGTACCTTGGATCCGTTATGCACGAGTCTGGAGGCATCGATCACGATGTCCATGGCCGGATAAGTGCTGCCTGGGCCAAATGGCGGGAGGTCACTGGTGTGGTCTGTGACCGAAGAAAACCGCCAAGCTCAAGGGACTGATATACAAGAGCATCATACGACCGGTTCTTTTATACGGCAGCGAATGTTGGCCAGCACTATCTCGGCACACTCAGGAGCTTCACGTCACGGAAATGAAGATGCTGAGGTGGATGTGCGGCGTAACGCGGTCTGACCGCATACGCAACACATTCGTTCGAGGTAGTCTTGGGGTCCGTGACGTAGCGGATAAGCTCCAAGAGCGCCGCCTGAGATGGTTTGGCCACGTTACGCGCCGGTCTAAGAACTATGTCGGATGCAAGTGCCTTGCTATATCAGTTCCTGGAGTGAGACCTCCTGGACGCCCAAGGAAGCGCTGGTTGGATGTCGTGATGCCGGATATGAGAGCCAATGGTCTAACCACCGAGGACGCAAAAGACCGCGCAAAGTGGAGTAGGTTGAGTAGGAAGGCAGACCCTGGCAATAGCCGGGATTAATGCCAGGAGGAAGAAGGTTTCTCACACTAGATGTCATATTATTTTTCTAATTATTCTCGGCAAGCCCTTTCATTTGATACCCGTATTGCAGATGTGCATAAATAATAACTATTCCGCCATCTTAGATGTTCCGCCATATTGGATTTAGAAAAACGTCACATTTTTCGAGTTACTCTCAACGAGCCCTTTCAATAGATATCCATATTGTAGAAGTAGACTAAAATTAACTATTCGGCTATCTTGGATGGTCCGCCATATTGGATTTAGAATGACGTTAGATTATTTTTCGAGTTGCTCTCAATGAGCCCTTTCATTTGATATCCATATTGCAGAATTGCAAAAATAATAACTATTCGTTCATCTTGGATGGTCCCCCATATTGGATTTAGAATGACGTCACATTATTTCCCAAGTTGCTCTCAAGAAGCCCTTTCATTTGATACCCATATTATAGAAGTGCATTAAATATAACTATTCCGCCATCTTGGATGGTCCGCCTTATTAGATTTAGAATGACGTCACATCATTTTTCAAGTTGCTCTTAAGAAGCCCTTTCATTTGATACCCGTAATGTACAAGTGCATCAAAAATAACTATTCTGTTACTTTGGATGGTTCGCCATATTGGATTTAGAATGACGTTACACTATTTTTCCAGTTACTCTCAACAAGCCCTTTCATTTGATACCCATATTATAGAAGTTCATGAAATATAACTATTCCGCCATCCTGGATGGTCCGCCATATTGTATTTAGAATGAAGTCACAAACCTTATCGTGCATTGTCATCCAAACCAAACGTGTATACAAAATTTCAGCTCAATCGTACGAACATACCTTTCATTATATGAAAGCACAAAAAACTTGAATCGTGTCAATTCTATTGGATTTCAAGTGATGTCACATTATTTTTCTAATTGTTCTCGGCAAGATCTTTCATTTGATACCCATATTGCAGAAGTGCATAAATAATAACTATTCCGCCATCTTAGATGTTCCGCCATATTGGATTTAGTATAACGTCACATTATTTTTAGAGTTACGGTCAACGACCCATTTCATTTAATATCTATATTGTAGAAGTAGACCAAATAGATACTCGGCTATCTTCAATATCCTCCTTATGGGATTTAGAGTGACATCACATTATTTTTCGAGTTGCTCTCAACGAGTCCTTTCATTTGATACCCATATTGTAGAAGTACATTAAAAATAACAATTCCGCCATCTTGCATGGTCCGCCATATTACATTTAGAATGACGTCACATATTTTATCGTGCATTGTCATCCAAAGTAAACGTGTATACAAAATTTCAGCTCAATCGGTTGACGATATCTATTTCAAAATTGAGCTCTAAGATTTCACCCGAACCCACATACATACATTGCAAGTTAAATAAAAGCTTTTAATTAGTTTATTTTTTAAAATAATGTGAAAACAATTTTTTTTTTATTCTATTATTGCATATAGAGTTGTGGAACTCAACCCAGCACTATGCGTTACCAGAAAATATTAAATATTTAATTCCCTCGAGTGGGAATCGAATCCACAACCCGTAACCTATACAGTTGCACGCTTGTGCTTGTGCAGTGTTCATTTCAAATAAAATATATTGCGTACTTAATACAAATTAATCTAATCTAATATTTATCATCAAAGATCGTGAACTCATAAAATATGAACTAGATAGGTTGACGCAAGTTCCCAGTTTGTCTCGAACTTCCACGAAAACGGGAAGTGAGTAAGCAAAACGTGGAACTAATGTTAATTGTTACACATAACTGAAGTTCAAAAGCTTTGCCAGAGCAAACTTTAGCTACAGCTTATCATTATAGAATCTAATGGTAAACACGCAAAGCTACTTCCGAAATTGTTTCCATTTACTTAAATTTTCGATTTTCATTTTTCTGTATCCCGTTGTAACCCGCATATAGTACCTTTCCACCCGAAATCGAGATATTGTATATTGATTTGCGGAATTTAACGTCGCAAATATTGACAGTAAAATATTGTCCAACTGTATCACAATAGCCCTTGAATGGTTAAATGTTCAAATTAAATAAACGATTGAAGCGAAAGTATAAATCGTAGAATCTGGAACATTTTTCTGTTTGGTAATTTAAATGATTTGGTGTGCTAAACTATAAGTATCGATTTTTAAATTGAAAATTATATTTCTTGTTTAGAAAACGTTTAAAATATACACGTAATTTTAGTTATTTAGCTTCACTTTGAATTTCGCAGCAGGGGAGGCTGAGAGGACCTGGGAACCAACAGTTAAGTTACTTCTTTGATACATTAAAACACTTCTTTTCTCCACTTTCCGCCGAATTCAGAAGGCACTTGTTGTTAAAAATTACACACTACTACAATACACTAAAATTTCTAACAAATATCTTAAAAATATGTATTTTTTCTCTAAATATTTCGTAAAATCTCACTTTAAAAGTAATCCATATAGTTAAAGATAATGTCAGCTACAAAATATAAGGTTATAATGGAAACAAATTTAACATAAATTACCGAATCTCACGATACGGAAGGGCGAGAAAAATAACCATTATGGCGTAAAAGTTAATCGTTTTGAATCGAATAAAGCGGTACTAAAAGAAAATATACGTTATTTTTGTAACGTATATTTTACTAAACTTATTATTACTAGTGAAATATTGTAGTTGTATAATAATCAATAAAAAATATAATTATAAGCTAAGCTAAGCTAACACGCGATGTAAGCTATATTGCAATTTAGTATGTAGATAGATGTGAGAAATAAGAAAAGATTTTCCGCAATTTTTGGCAAAACGGTAAAATTAGGAAAAAAATAGGATATCATTTACATTTTCAGTGTACATAAACAAAGTTAAAACTATAATAATATAATTAATATATTTTGTTATAATATAAACAATATTTTTACCTTAGAAGTATACACCTTAGTAAATACATCAATTTCTAATATCCTAGAACGTTGTAATCTACCAATATCATGTAGTTCTATAGCTAGGATCCAACCCATTTCCTACGCACGAGCGGCGTTTTACTAAATTGCCCGCGTGACTTGCTGGAGACGTTAAGGTAGTTTAATCGTATAAATATAAATTGTATAGAAGTCAGTGTGTTTATATAATTTATTTGATATTTGTATTTATATAGTTTATTTAATATTTGTATTTATTTAATATTTGTTTTTTAAGTAACTAAATCAGATAATTTAATTTTAACCAAAATTAATTCATTCTTCATTCAACGTGAATTTTTAGCACTAGGTTCCCCCTGCCTACCGGCTATGTGCGGGATTCAGGTAAGCTTTGTTATATAATCAACTAGAATACCAGGGCGGCTTCGCCTGCTTGAACTATATGAATATTTATTAAATATATTAAATTTATTAAAAATATCTTTGAAATAATTTTCAGTTTATGGGATATGATAGATTTTATACTATAATGCGATAGGTTTTCACTTCAGGGTTAATTTTTTAAAAAATCCTTCTTAGTGTTTTTATGAAAATAATGATCAATATTATCTAAGACATTTAATCCGTCTATATTTTTATAAATAAAAAAAAATCCCTTTCTTATTTACTAAAAAAAATAAACATAATATCATTACAATAAACTTTTAGTTACCAAAATAAAACTTGCCTTATATATATGGAAATATGGTACAATATTCATAACTCATACAAAACTTAATAATCATATGCATCATATATTGCGTGGTCCCTTCCCCTAGTAAATTTACCCTTGGAGTACTTCATCAAAGTTATCCAAAGTTTTATGAAGTCATTTTAATAAAATTAAAAGCCGAATCCAGCGCCGTTTATAAAGCTTGCCTCGTTGTTTTGTATTTATTTTTCCTTTCATTTAATTTTGGGAACAATAAAGTTAATTTTTTTACCTTCAATAGACGATATTACCTGCAAAAGATAAAAGATAGAGATATTAAATTCTGGTCGCTACTTTAAAGATATGGCAATGTATGTTATAGAAAATCTCCCGCTGGGTAGGCAGAGGGAAGACACTCTGTTCCCCACTTTCCTCCGAATTTCTCGAGCCATTACGTATTTCAATTGGTGGGACTCAACGCCGCGCCTAGCACCAAGTATTAGATAAGAAAATATTAATAAAATAATAATTCATTACCCCGAGTGGAGATTGAAGTCACACTTTGTGCCTTAGCGCTCACCGGCCTCAATTAATTTTTAAACCATATATAATGGATAACAAGATTTACCTAGTAATCTTTTAAGCCGGATTTTAAATGAAAAATATAAAATATTGAACGTATACCTTAAATGGGCCTACTGCAATATTATAGTGCACAGACTGCAAAGCAAGTTTATATTTTATTCATACTATGAATATTTAAAGCTAATACACTACATACATTTACCACTAAGTTAAAATTTCAAGATGTGAGTTCGTTCTCCACTCAGATTAATGATTATATCTAAATTTTTGTTCCCTCACTCTGGTAGACGAACTTCGGCGTTGAGTTCCGCCGCTCGATACGTAATATTAAAAAAAAATTGGAAATCATGTGCCTTAAGACATTGTAAAGTAGAACATTATGCACTTGAAGCCGTCGTGACGTGATGCGTGTGACTATAACGCGAAGATTATGGATTCGATTTCTACTAATGAGAAGTGAACTAGGTTCCCTCTGCCTTGTTTGCTATATAAAAAACGTAAAACTGTTTTTAGTCAATACTAGAACACTGGTAAAATCAAGGTTCCTTGTTCCCCTACTCTAGTGAAATAATCCGTGGGGTAAATAATTAAAACAGCGTAGAGCATTACTGTCATGAGAGCTGTTAAACATCAATTAGTTAAAAGCTTAATACAATTTTGTTATTGTTATGGTAATTTGAGTACGACGACATGATTACCAGTTCGTGTAATGAACTTGTTATTCTAATAGTTAATAAGTTGTTTGTCTTTTGTTAGGTGAAGTATTATTAGATTTGTTTGTTTTTGTAATAGTATGTTTTAGATTGTACGTTTCCCTAAATGTTTCGTTGAATTCTGGAGATATTGTGTGTTGAATTTCGGAACTTAACGCTGTACTTATTATCGTAACATTACCAGAGCGAGAAAATGAAAATATATTTAAAAATTTTTTTGTTTTTTTATATTTAAAAATGTAAAATTTATTCTCTTATTTAATAAAAGTAGTAGTATGTATATGTCATTTCATCCAGTGGGAATAGAACCCACAACCTGTCGCAATCCTGCGCAACGACTGACCTTATAAAGTTGAAATGAAAGGATTTATATTCGATAAAGATTTAAGCTCTTCGCTTGCAATAAAAGCTTGTTTCTAAATAGATTTGACAATTGCGCAGTTTTCCAAGGCAATGCTTTAAACTCGTCATTCTGCAGTGCTAAGGCCCAAACAGCGGACCTAAGACTCGAATGGTGAATCTATAAAAGACTAAATAGTTTCTCTTCTTAAGTGATTCGGGAAACGAACCTGGAACTTGTTTAAAAACTTTATGTTTAAATAAAAATAAATAACAAAAAAATATAAAAAAAGCAAATAAATATTTTAACATATAAATATAGACATTACAATAAATTGACCAGTGAAATGTATCAAAATAAATGTATTCAACAAGATCCCTTTGATACGTGTTTGGCAACTGTTTTGATTAGGCCTCCCTCCTTCCTTTGGGAGTTCGTTTAAAGATCAGAGCTTACTATATTATATGCTGCGGGTTATTTGGTAAAATAATACATTTTATATAACATCCGGCAAATATTATTAAAAAAAATGTTTAGCTTCCCGTTGTATGTGGTAAGATATTTCGTTTACAGCTTTCTGTTAAATTTCAAGACATCGCATCGCAGACTTCGAGACATCGGAAATAAACGACGCGTTAGCCAAAACAAATTACATTTAATTTACTTCTATAAAAGAATATTTCTTAAATTATTTCTTATTTTATTCTTTTTCTTAAATAATAGGACAAATTAAGGACAAGGAAAAAATATTTCTTTAATAAAAATATGATTTCATTAAATATAATTTGCTTTATTCCGAAATGAAATATATTGCAATAAAATTGATAATATCTTTTTTAATATTACGATGTGCTCAATCGAAAAATGTGGGACGATTCAATTATAATTTACTTTATACAGTGTATATTAAATTATTTTTACTATTTTATAACCAACTTTTATTATCGCCATATTATAATTATATAGTTTGCCCAACAGTGAAATCTTTCAGTTCGATTCCCATCATATTACAATGCCGTATATTCGTGCTATAGTATCAATCAAAAAAAAGCCATAACATGAGAAGTGTAGTGAAGTCTTCTGACTAATATTAAACTAGAACTAGAAACTAGTTCTTTTTACCCAATATCTTATAGCCTTCCCACTTTCATTCAATTTATTTCCATTCTTCTCAAAACATTTAAGGAACATAGTATAATAATAAAAATATAATATTTTATACTTGTTTTAAAAAACACTATCCAAACACTATCCTTTATACCCCATTTACCACTCGACCTGCAACAAATAGGGCGCTCGCAGACGGTACGTTTGATTGCCGCGTAGTGATTAACCAAATCGCTTGGAACTTGCTATCCGATTGGCTCTCACGTCGCAGTATTACAAGTTTCCTTCTACTATCTCAATATGAGGATTACACTATTAAATGTGTCTCGTAACTTCGGGTGAGTTTAGGAAGTTCAACTAGTGAGGGAATGTCATAATAGAATAAACATTATGATAGAATCATGGAAATTTCTGTTTTTTTTTACAGTTTATAGTATAAGCGTCTTTGGCCATCTACATTTCTTCAGTACAATATGGGGCAATAAATTCAAAAACAAATAAATTATTGTAATTGAATTAAGATATTGTCGTTCCCCATTACGTTTTACTTCTTAATATTAAAGCAATAATCGAAAACCAGTTTTCGCACTGTAAAATTCTGCTAAGTGTGTAGTATTCAGTTTTGTTATTTAATTCTTTATTAGACTCAAACGAAGAACCTTTCATAATAAGACTCATATGAAATTTCACACATTTCTCTCCAACCATCCTCTCCATCCATTACCAAACTCAAACTAAATTTCCAACGAAATAATATTATAAAAATTAATTAAACAAATTACGGAGCACATTCCTTATCAAATCCTTAGTTTAGATTATCACAAGCGGCTCACGTCTCATTGTCGCACAATGATTAACTAAATCACTTGGAACTCCACCCGAGCGGGTCTCACGTCCTGGATTATAAGTTTCTATTAGCCATCTCATCGGCTTACGTCATTGATTGCAACTTGTATAGTTTGGAAGTGAATTAGCCTGATACACTACTCTAGTTTAACTTTGCATTGTTTTATTTGAATTTTATGTTTTGTTAAATGGACAATGTACTCAGGTTCATGCTGTATCCCGGACAGAGTAGGGTAGGCAGAGGGAATCTAGTGTTAAGACACTCCTTTACCAACATTCTGCCGAATTTTGGAGGCATTGCGTGTTGAGAGGCGGAACACAATGCCGCGCGTCGTCAAGGCAAACCAGACTAGAGCGAAGAAATGGAAATCCTATCCTATCCTATATCTTATAAAACAAAGTCGCTTTTCGTGTCTGTCTGTTGTTTCTAACTCTTCTTCTTCTAAACCACCCA
>JAKRZM010001303.1:25746-37587 GCA_036379175.1 Heliconius cydno galanthus | reverse complement strand
AAACAATTGGAAAATCCTTATTGAAACTACGAAAATGCGGGTTGCATTAGGGTTTAATTAATTTTCACATTATCTTAAGTGATTTGCAAACATACATTATATGAATAATCCAGTAGTAAAAGCGGGCGAAGCCGCAATAGGGTCGCTAGTATGAATATAAATTTGAATAGATATTTCATTTCCTCGAGTGGACACAACCAGTCGCGTTTACAGTCACTCTTTGTGCCCTTGCACCACGGAGGCCTCAAAATTACAAAATTTAATGAATTATAATATATGCTAAAGGTTCCTTGTCCTTACCTTCCCAGTTCCAAAATTAGGTCCCCATCAGGAGAAATAAACAGAATGTGTTAAGAATGTGAGCCTATATTCTATTAAACTATATGTCTCGCTCATGCATCGATACTAGCTTTAGCAAAATTTTATTATACAAATATTTAATAAAAAAATACTTCTAAATCATATTTAAGCTTTAATTAAAAATGTATAAGTTATACTTATATTCTATGCATAGACAGATAATAGGTTATCATATATTTTAGCATTGTATTGTAATATTTGTAAACAATATCGTTATGTCTGTCCATACATACATAATATGTATGTATATCAATACATACTATACCAAAATATGGTCTCCAATCGCCGAATGTGATTTAGTATTGATACCTAATTATTTATTCATATGTCCAATTTAAATGTTTTATTGTATTGACATAGTTTCGTTTTAGTTATACATTTCATAACTAAAAGACAGAAAAAACTATTGAGGTAGTTTTTTCCGTTGTCTCGTAATATATCAATTAATATAATAATTTTATTAGCTTAAGATTTATATGAATAAATAAATAAATTACCCATATTTTATTCATTTTTATATCACTAAACTGGCATTGCAATGGCTAGCGATTTGTTAAAACTGAAATTTTAACGGTTCAACTGCGGTCAGTTTTAAGTTCCAGCGAACACTTGAGCTAAATTGAGTGTGCAAATGATTCCGTTCGGAGAAACTTCCTCATTTTATTCAATATGAATTTAAATTTTAAATTGTAAAGAAAATAACTGAATTTTATATTGATTAAATTTCTTCTTTTAGAGTTTTATTATTCAGTGCATAATTGCATTATAGAGAAGTAATTATAACAAAAATGTATACAGATGCCGATACAGATTGTGGGTTCGATCCCCACTCGAAGAAATTAAATATTTATTTAAATTTATATTTTAATGTCTTCGCTCTGGTATTGAGAATATCAGAACTATGAAAATAAGTATTTTCTATATATGATTTATTTTTAAATTATTCATATAGTAAGTACAGGCATGGGGTTCTTGCAAGCTAAAATTTTACTCAACTTTCACTTATTGTAATAAAGTGTCCCCCTGGTTTAACGAGGGGCGTTTTGGATACAAATTGCCTACTGCGTACTTTTGACACAATAGAATAAATCACTGGACTCTCTTTCCTATTTTTAACATTATTAAAGTGTTATATCTCTCGTAGGACGTATGGTTGAGTAGGCAGGGCTTGGGTTGTCTCCAAGAGGTGCGGATTCAAATTCCACCTATACCTATCATGTGTGAAGTAAATATTTATTACAGTAACGGGAAACTTTTATACAGTGACAAGTACGTTTCTAAATTAAGTTAGCTGGAAAAGTGATATACATTTTATTAATAATTTTACTATTATTATAGTAATATAATCCACAAGTAAATTCAAAAACTAATCTTGTCAAAAAAATTGAAAATATTTGTTTTAGTTAATATTATTTTAAACAAACGAAACAATAATAATTTCACTCTCTGTAATATTTAAACTTTATTATATTTACTCTAACACTATAATCAGGGTTGACTAAAAAATAGATACATTCTGTATGAATAAGTAATGCAGTGACATCGTGTATTCGAGGGGGAAACCCCCCAATTTGTTTTTAGTATCTTGTTTTTATTATCTTAAAGTTATTTTTATTGAGAAGAAAAAAATTACGTTGCTTAACGTTATCGTGGTATATTGCGATTGCGATTAGAAACTCTTAAGTTATTTTTGTGGAAAAAATGCGGTGATTTTTGAATGATTGATATGTTTTTGTTATGGTAAAATATTTTTTAAAAGTAAAATAAGTTAAATTCATCTCATCGTGATTCAGTATTTCACTGTAAAGAAGGCGGTTCTGGGTTCGATTCACACTCGGGGAAATAATTATATTTAATTAATTTTAATTTCCCCGCTATAGTTGATGAAGCACTCCTGTAAATTCCGCTACTCAACACGGAATGTCTTGAAAATTTCACTTGACAACGGAGTGTCCTAACACCGGGTTCCCTAAACCGGTTCGGTATCCCACATGGCATGCCATACCGAACCCATAACCATTCTTGTTACGTGTTCTGCACCACGACTAGCCTCATACATAATGTCTATAATTTTATTCGTTTTTTATGTTTATTTAAAACTCTCCTAACCACGTCACGTCACGTCTGGTGCTAAGTCTTGCGTGCTGTGACAGTTTGTTAAACCGCACAAGGATTTCGATGGCTTATCGGAAACTCAATAGCTCAATGATAATCGATAAGAAAGTACAAAGCTGTATGGAGTTTGTCATACTATAGAATTACTAGCGGACGCGCGCAGCTTCGCCCGCTTATTTGCACCCTTAGGGGTGAATTAAAATAAACCACGAAACATGTGTTCAATGAAATATTTTTAAGAGTCTACATTTCAAATTTTATAAAAATCGGTGGCGATTTAAAGATTTTTCCATACAAACTTCACCCCTTATTAGCACCCTTAGGGGGTAAATTCTAAAAAACCGTGAAACATGTGTTCAATTAAATACTTTTAAAAATCTAAATTTCAAATTTTATAAAAATCGGTGCCGATTTAATTTTTTTTCCATACAAACTGTCAACCCCTATTTTACCCCTTTAGGGTTAAAATTTTTCAAAATCCCTTCTTAGTGGATGTCCAGATTACGAAAGTAAATATCTGTCCAAAATTCACGATTCTCCCATCAGCGGTTACGGCTGTGCGTGCGTCTTACCTCAGTCAGTGAGGACAAGTCCTTTTATATATGTAGATAAAGGTATTTTTTTTATTTTATGAAATTTTATTAAAACTGTCTAACATTTATGGTGGGCTAATAAAAATTTAAGTATATATTTATGATATCAGCTTCACGCTGTATCCCGCACACAGCAGGATAGGCAGAGGGAAGCTAGTGTTAAGACACTCCGTTCCCCACTTTCTGCCGAAAAAAGGCGCGGCGCTATATATCTCTCTATATCTTTCTATATATCTTTTATAGGCTTTCTAAAGTATTTTTCTATCCTTGTTTGTGTAAAAATAAAAAAAGAAAATAGGTAATTAAGTATGAATCAGACGAAATGAATTAAAAAATAAAATCTTAAGAATAATTACTCGCTCATATACAGTCTTATTACACAAAGGAACTGTGAGATAGCTTTTATTTCATGAACCTATTATTATAGAAAATAATAGATCCTATAATGAAAAGATCTGTTGTAAAGCCACGCTTTTAATGAAAGCCTGCAATCCTATTGCCCATTCTTCTCGAACTATAAACATTTTATATAGGCAAATAGAGTGAAATTGAAACGTTTTATGTTTTTAATATTAAAATTAGGTATTAATTTTTGGTGGAATGATTATTTTTTGTATGTTTGTGAAAATGTGGATATGAATGTGGATAGTTATACAAGAAAGGAAAATTAATACAGATTAACTTATATTAAAGATATCTTCATATAATTGAAATTCAAATAGGTAAATAATATATTACAACTAGCGACCCGCTCGCGGTTTCACTCGCGTGAACTATGTTATTATTAATTTCTGTCTCCATAACTACGTCCTAGTGACGTCTATACAAAATTTGACACTCCTAGCATTTGTAGTACCGAAGTTTCATACAAACTTTCGACCCCAAAAACAACCCCTTAGAAGTCGAATATTGCAAATTCCCGTCTTAGCGAGCACCTACGTCCTATAAGTAACTCATTTGCAAAATTTGAGATTCCTAGCTCTGGTAGTTTCTGAGATTTCGTGATGAGTGAGTGACCTTTCGATTTTATATATATAGATAACAACAAAGCTAGTAAGGTCGTCATAGTGCATTGGCACAGTATCTGACTATAAGCGCGATGGTTGTGGTGGTGGGTTGAACTACCATTCGGGGAATTAAATTATTATCATTTCCTTTGAATAAGGCATTGAATCCCGTCACTCAAGACGGAATATTTCGAGCAGTACGGAGTGTCTTAGGTCTAGGTTCTCTCTACATACCCTGATGTATGCGAGAAACAGCGTGAAAATAAAATAAAAACAACAAAATGAAAATTAAAATATAATTATATCATAATTGCAACATAAAATAACAACATTATTCAATTATAGTGCTTGTGCACTTTAGTTTAAAGTTATTCTGCTTAAATAAGCCAGATACGCGTCTTTGTTGTTTTGCTTTTATTACTCAGTTCAGTTTAACTTTGGATGCAGTTGTAGAAGTTGCAAATTGGTATGTTAAAATGCTGAATTTAGATAGAGTTGTTCGAATTGTTAAATTGCTTATTGAAATCATTTATTATAATGTTAATTGTAGAAAGAGTAACAGGAAAATTATATTTTGTTGTGATATTAGAAGTTATTTTTGATTTTTTTTTATATTAACACGTTTAAAGAAAAATCGTGTTATTATATTTTTAATTGAGATTTTATATTTTTTTCTGTTTAACTTGAAATAGAAATACGTTCTTTAGAATTTTAGAAGTAAAATGCCAGATGACTATCCCTATCAGTATTGCCCGGCACCCCTTGTAACTGAATAGGGTGCGTCAATCGACCTCGGACGTCCGACGTCGATGCTTCAAAGCAAATATCTTCAAAGTTTTGTTCTGCGTTGGATAGAATTTTCTTTTTTGGTAAAAATTTTAGTTAATTCTTAAGAGAATCTTAGTTCATTCATAAAAATGGTGAATGTATAAAAATTACACATATATAGTATTTTTTATGTTTACATTTACGTATATTATTATTTTTATATGTTATATACAACATTACATACAATTAGATTCATATTGCAATTTGCAAGCAGGATATGAGGAAACCTAGTATTGAAACAGGACGTTCCCTGCCTTTTTAGGGAACGACTTAAAAATATAATATTAATTTTCATAAATAGGTCTGCCGTCTGTAGCTACCCTTATCAGCAAGTGCTCGTCACCCTTGTAATCGGATAGGGCGCGTCATTCGACCTCGGACGCTTTACGCCTACCGATGGGTACCTAGTGATTTCTTTACTTTGAAATCTCTTTGTTGTATCGGACTCTTGCATTCGTATTGCTAAAACTGAAGATAAACGATGTATTTGAGAATCAGTGATGTCAATTTTACATTATGACGAGAATTCGGCAGTAAGTGGAGAGCAAAGTGTTTTAACACTAGACTCTGCGTACTCTGGTACATGCGGAATACATCACGAAGCTGAAAAATAAAATATATATTATTGTTTGTCCAGTCTTATAAAACCTTATGGGGTTTGGGACCGCCACCTAATATGCAATGTTTCTGATATAATACAGACGTGAAATAAGGAACTGAGGGTTTTCATATAAATTGTTATTCATCCAATATATCGAGAGTAACAGAAAAATTACATTATGTTTCATAGTTGCTAAAATTCTGAAATCTTGAGTATAGAACACACGCTGTGTTGATAGAGGTACACTATCTACATTGTCGTTACAAAATCACAAACGGTACGCTACACAGCATCTCTTAGTAATAAAATGTTCAAAGGAACGCTGAAATTAATAAAATAAAATATTTATCTTTATTAAAATATTTTTTGTACTTCTTGCTGTATCCTGCATGTAGCAGGGTAGGCAGGTTGAGCTTAGTGTTATGACACTTCGTTCCCTACTTACCGCCGAATTCTGAAGGCTTTGCGTAGTGAGTGACTGAACTCAACGCCTTTGCCTCGACACCAGAGCGAGGAAATGAAAATAATAAATATTTCATTGTCTCCAGTGCGAATCGAACCCATAACCTATTGTCCCTGCGCCACGACTAGCCTTAATAAACATTTAATTATACAATTATAATTAAAAATGCTAAAATCAAACCTAGCAAACCAATCTAACCCCTAACTTTGATTATACAGTTTACGAATTACGCAATAATATAACTAATTTGCAATCACGTTCAATGGTGCTCCTCATTCCATAACCTCTTCAGGCAATTAATATTTCAGAAGTACAGTTCATATAAAATTATATTAATAATGAATTATAGCCTCTAAGCTTTAGGTAATAAGAGGCAGTCTCCGTGGAGCAGCCTTGGTGTTCCACTTCCTTTATTATTTACTCTGGGGCGTTAGTATCCGGGGCACGTTTCAAACGGGTTCGACCGTCATGGCTGGTAAGCCTTTATATTGTTTTTTTGTTTTTTTTTCTTTAATTAGCTGGACTTGTTGAACTGAAGTAGAAAAATATAGATTGAGAAACCGTAAATGACAATGAATGAGATATTTTTTTTATTATTTCTTAATGCCATTGTGATAAAGCAATAGTGAGGTTCAAATAGTATATAGCTCTTTGTCTATATATATATAAAAAGAAAATTGCTGTCAAATTAATCAATTAATAATAACTTTTAAGTCATAATATAATTTATCTTAACATATTATTTTTATAGAAACAGCAGAATCAATCAAAATTATCTAAACTTTTACACAAACAAAAACAAATTCTTCCCAAAAATAAGACATTTTTGTTGGGAAGCTGCAGGAACTGAGGAAGTAGAACTTATCGAAAGATTTCGTTTTTGGCAAATGGCTAGAAAAGTTTATAACGATGCATCCTCATAAATATAAGTTTCCTTATTCGTATTGCCTTCCCACGCAATTTAAGGTAACGACCTAAGACTGCTTCAACTAAAAAAGTTGTATTAAAACTTTTTACTTATGACAATGTACTCGTATAGTTTTATGTATAAACTTAACTTGTTTACGATTATGTACGATACATAATAGAAGATTTACTTACTATAAATTATATGTGACCAATAAAAAATAAAATGTCTTTTGTCTACATTACATAGCATTCGTTAGATATACATAAAATTTTATGACCATCATGGCTCAGTGGAAAAACGTCTAAGTGAATATGTGATGGTAGTGAGTTCGATCCAATCTCGGGGGTACGAAATGTTTTCATTTCCCGCACACAATTCCGCCACTCAACATGTTGTATCTGGAATTCTGACGGAAAAAGCAGAATGGGAAAGTGAACTCTTTGCCTACCCTGTTAAATGCGGGATAATGCGTGAAA
Organism: Heliconius cydno galanthus; assembly: GCA_036379175.1. Taxonomy (NCBI): domain Eukaryota; kingdom Metazoa; phylum Arthropoda; class Insecta; order Lepidoptera; family Nymphalidae; genus Heliconius; species Heliconius cydno. The sequence goes on along the minus strand of JAKRZM010001303.1, from coordinate 30,234 downwards.
CTGAGAAATATTAAGTATCGATTATATTTTATTCATAATTGCATATACCTAAATACGTTGATTAGGCACGAATCTGCCGAGATGGCGTCTTTCATTAGCATAATGCCGACTGGTGTCGACTTACGTTCTCCACACAAAGAGACAAATGCTACAATTTATGGCTCTAAGACTACGTTTTGAAATATCAAGTCAGTTTCTTGAGAACTATTTTAAAATTATAATATTTCAATGAATAAAATAACTATTTTTAATACATTTATAATAAGGAAATATTGTATTGTATGCGGTAGATTCCTCTGGCCTTAGAAGCCATAGTGACATCTAAGTGTTGCCACTCAACACGCAAGTTTAATTCGGGTGGAAAGGGAAAGACGAAGTGTCATGACACTAGTTGCTCCCTGCTGACGCGTGAAGATTAACTCAATTTTCCATGAAATAATATAATGAAGGCTATATTATAGGTATTTCTGAATTACATTTTTCATATATAGCTCGAAGCACCTTTTCCTTGGATTCCTACCAGATAACTGATAAAGAAATTTAAAATCTCAGCTCTTGAATAGCTCGAAGATATTTCTATTTCCATTTGCATCCCATTCCCAGACACGTCTAGACGTATTTTGCTCATCTCCACTGTACTTTTTAAATTAGCATTAGTTTAACGTCTTCTATGAATACTGCTCGGATCTTATCTTGTAAAGTTCGAATAATGTATTATGAATGAGAATTAGTTAAGAAAGAGTATATTAAGATATAGCTTAGATATGAGTTCTTTTTAGATTCACTCTGTATCCTGCACATTGCAAAGTAGGAGGGAACCTGGGAACCTAGTGGTAAGATACTCCGTTTTCATTAAGTACGTGTTGAGTAGCGTAACTTAACGCCACCCTTTGCCTCTTTACCAGAACGAGAAAATGAAAATATTTAATATTTCAGTTTAAGTTGTGGGAATCGAACCCACAACTTTTACATTATCTTTATAATATTTTAATATAATGGTAAAATAAAATGTTTTATATATTAATCCCTCAATATGAATAGTACTTTTTTAATATTTTCTTTAAGAATATTACAGGCTTCATTTTTAAGACTTAAATTTAAATACAAATGAAGACTGATACTTATTTATTATTGACAATGTATATATTTATTGCTGTATTCAACCCCCGGCTTCATTTACTATTGAAAAAAGAGCATAAATTTTTATTCTTTAAAACTCATAATAAGAAGAAAAAAAATACATATTTCAAGTAAAAAGAAAAAGATGAATTTCTTATATTGCCAGGTCAATCAACATTAACAATTTTGTAACAGCAATAATAAAAAATAAGTGATACATAACGAAATTTCATATAAAAACACAACCTTTTATAATGAAAATGTTTTTAATTGGAACAAGCAATTAGGTCGGCTAAAGACAAGCTGGGGAGCGTACTCTTTATTATTAATTGAATTAATCGAACTGCAAGCAATGTTTTTATGAATAACTCACGTTTCATAAATAGTTTTAATATTATTTTCATTTTTAATTTCAGATAATGAGGAATGAGTGAGATGTGTAGAGAATATTTAGTGTCGGGTCACTATTTATTCCGCTTTCCTCCTCTTTAGTGATAATACTTTAGTTAGAAAACGCGTCTTACTCTGTTTATTAATGTAATCTAACAAAAAATTCCAGTAATCTTGCTAGTAAGTCTACTAGGATAACTACTTAGAAATATTAGTTAGGGCTATATTTTCGATGAAACGCATTGACTGTAGGACAAAATTTTCCTTAGTAGAGTATTTATAATATTATACATCAGTACCTGCCAATACAAGTCTACAGATGTTGGCAGGCGCTATAATATATTCTATACGAACAATACGTGGAAAACGGAATGATTCATCACTATACTCTCCTAGCTTTTTGATTTCCGACCATTATTAATGAAATCTCTCTATCTATATAAAAACCATAAATATAAAACTCACTGACTTCACTTGATATTCAATAAACAAGGGGTTACGATGAAAGATTTTGCAGTTGAGTGGTTAAATAGATTACTGTTGTTGATTCAATAATGAATAGCTATACCATCGTAATTAGTATGGAATAAGGTTCAAAATCCTTTGGCTTGTCAGAATAAGGTCGTCGAGTTTTGGAAGCGTAAAATCAAATGTACCATACTGATAATAGCTGTGCCTCATTAGATTTTCAAAAAGCGAGTTGGCTTGAGCATTCAAACGGTTCACGTTACAGTAGTTGCCATTTCAAATTCAATTAACCCTTAACTATCACAATGAAGTATTGTGACGTTAATATATTATATCGATTTTGAAATAACTTGCAATTTTTATATGTATGGGGTTGGGTACAATTTCAATGTGGGCCTTGTAGTATTCGTTTCTGTTTCTATTTCTATTTATTTCTTAGATTAGATAGTAGATATGTTAAGAACTACATCTCGTTTAATTTATAATTATTTTATTTTTTTTAAGTTAAAATCATTAAAAAATATGTTTCAGTTAAGGAGACTATAGAGACGGAAACTCATAAGCCCAATTCATTGACTTCAATAGAAATCAAATTGAAAATGACTGTAGCCAAATCTTTTATATAAAAAAAATAATAAATATTAATTAAGTTAACTTAGTTTCTAACGTCATATATTCATAGAAAACACATATATTTCATTCGCAAAAGAAAAAAATTGCAACTTACTTTATTTTTCTTATTTATATGGCCAAAAATATCAAAAGAATTTTCGTACCCAAACACGTAAAGTATAAACACATTCCTACTAAGTAATTTTAACAGTAAACTGGAGTTCATTCTGAGCAATGAGTTTCATTCTCTACAGGGAAATCAGCTCGAGCGACCAAATATATTTCAATTAAACGATATTTTAGTTTTCCTGGTGACATTTTTATAAATGTATTTGAAAGCCCTTTTGAATCGACGTGAAATAATTGAATTTATTATTTAGCTCATATTTAAAATAATAATATGTCCATTTGCATTTACTTGTAGGTAGAGGGAACCTGGGAAGCTGTTGTCAAAACATTCCATTTCCGCCGACTTCTTGAGGCATTACGTGTTGAGTATACGATATTGACATTGTGTGTTGATTGATGAAACACAGCACTTCACTTTGTCTTACTAGAGCGGAAAAACTAAAAAAAATAATTCCCAAAATGGGAATTGAACCCAAGACTATCACATTTAAATTCAAACCCTGTCTCACTGCATTACGACGGATTGGACATACTAATACTATGTTAACATTAATTAGATATATTCATTATCGATATTATTGATATGCAACGAGGCATTTGCAATGACAATTACCGTTATAGGTAATTAGGAGATTAATAAACGTATGAATTTTATTTATTGTATTGAATGTCATTATTTAATAAAATATTTTTAGTATAACACTATTTAAATTTTTCTACTTAAACATATTTACACAAAAATAATAATTTACACCCAATATATGTAGATTGAAAGAGCTTAAAAACACTGAAAGCTTAGCCGAAAATATTGAAATTAAAAAACTTTCTCCCCCAACGTTCCATTCACATAGTTCTCACTTACAAGCAGTGCAAACCTGGAACGGACTGCAATTTCAAACAAGTCGTCTTCAGCAAACATATGTAAGTATTTGTTGAATCCTCGTCGGCGCCAGTCAGACGAGGAAATGTGTTTTATTTGAATAATTTGATTAAGCCGACTGACTGTCAAAATCCGTGGTCCTTAAGCCATTACAGCGACGCCGTTATTGTATGGAAGGGCCCGAAATAAAAGATTACATTGATTGAGGGGACAAGCGGATTGCGGTTTCAATTAAATATTTTCAAGTATAACTTTTGTTAGCTTTTTACTTGGTTTTATTGATAAAAATGGTTTTTGAATGTATAGCAAAATCCGTTGTCGATATAGCAATATCGATAGCGGATTTTAGTTATCGGATTCGTATAAAACTGTTGTGGCGCAGTGACACAAGCGTTTGAAAGTATACGCGACGGTTGTGGATTCGTTCCTACTAGAGGAAATAAAATATTAAATATTTTGAATTTTTCGCTCTGACAAAGTACAGCGTTGAGTATCGCCACTTGTTGAGTGGCGCTATGCATCCAGAAGTCGGCCGAAAGAGGGAAGAAAAGTATCTGATCACTAGGTTCTGAAGTGAAGCTGATTTTCAGATTTTTATATATAGATACCTATAAACATCTATACTAATTACTAATCTATACTAATATAATAAAGCGGAAGAGTTTGTTTGTTTGTTTGTTTGTTTGAACGCTAAGATCTCTGGATGTACTGGATCGATTTAATTTGTTTTTGTTTTGTATGAAAGCTGCATTCTTCAGAAGTGCTATAAGCTATATAACATTACATTACACATATGTACTAGTAAATTAAAATACTTTCTAATTTGACATGCAATTTATTCTGCCATCTTAATAACAACCGTCGTCGCTACGCGACCGCGTTCGTTACCG
>JAKRZM010001303.1:143-24853 GCA_036379175.1 Heliconius cydno galanthus | reverse complement strand
TAAATATATTTTAATAAGTACTTGAAAAGATTAGTAGCACAGATTTAAAATTACGGTACCTAATAAAAAATCCTTGCTGTGTAAAACAATTGGAAAATCCTTATTGAAACTACAAAAATGCGGGTAGCATTAGGGTTTTATTAATTTCCACATTATCTTAAGTGCTTTGCAAACATACATTACATGAATAATCCTGTAGTAAAAGCGGGCGAAGCCGCAAGGGGGTCGCTAGTAATTTTATAAAATAAAATAGAATATAACGTTACTTTATATAAGGTGATGAGTTCATTACAAATACGTACAAAGCCACAGAAACAAACGGCTTACTTAACAAGAGTAAAGCAAATAGCCGAATGTGTTTATTTAAAATTGCAATTAAAATGTACATGTGTTTTAACCACATCACGTCGAGATACCGGCTTTAATAAATTAACGTCGTCCGGGGCGCTCGGGCCTACGAGGCTCGAGTTCGCATCATTTTTAAAATTATGTCCGTGTTCGACACTTAGTTAATTCGGTGAATCATTTTTTTTGAAGGTATATGGGAACCTAATGTTGAAATATTCCGTTCCCGTTAAGACACTTCCGTTGCACATCCCGCCGAATATTCGAGACATTGCGTATTGAGTGGTGAAGATCAACGGCACGGCTTGCCTCGAGTGGTAATCAAACCCATAACCATTGTGCTGACAGTCGTATGCTTGTACGTATGACAATGACAATAATATAAATATAATTATTCCCTGAATGGGAATCCAAATTGCAACCATCATGTTTAAAGTCAGACACTGTCTCACTATACTACAATGGCGTCGTTGGATGTAGTTATCTAAACTCTAGTTATCTTCTACAACTTCGTTTGCGTGGACTTTATCATCTTCGTGTCTTTAGGGTTCCGTACCTTCTAAATAAAAGGTACTCTTATAAGGTCATTTTGTTTGTCCGTTCATCTGTCTGTCTGTATATCTATCAGAAGCATTTAGTAACGCCTCCTCATGAACGCTTGGATAAATAAACAAGCAAAGCTATTCTGTAATAATTTTATGCTTTTTATGCTAGCTTTCATTTTATACAATTGAGTGGAATTAAATCTAAAATAATCACGCCATTCATAACCAATACTGTTGCTAACAAACATTGTTGTAGAACCAAATCCGATAAACAAAAATAGTATCCAAGTTTTGAAAGGATTCTATCCTATATCTTAAATCAAGACAGTATTCAAAACAATTCTGAGAAATACTTCAAATAAGTCAAAGGTTACACGCGACGGCGGAAGAAGCTAACCGAAGTGGAAAGATTGGACGAATTTATACCGAACCATTTTTATCTCCTCTGGAAATAAAAGGAAACCTTAAGTCTCACTTAATGTGGACTCGACGAAATGTGGAATTTCTATGTTTAGTACAATTGAGATCCCAAACGTTGGGTAAAATGTAAACGCCTCCGTCCGACCCGGCCGTATAATATTTGCAGAATTAGGCTATTCTGTGTGGACACCTTAAATGGTGTGGCAGATGGAAATCACAAGGTGTTTGGGGAAATCTCTCGTAATGACTGGCAATCCGGTCTCATTCAAGCCATCATATTACGTATGCCTCTCAGCCTTTCTTATCTTATGACAGAAATTTGGGAAAATATCATTTTCTTATAATTCCATTGTCTTAAATGATGGCTATTACAATATTGAAAATTATTATTATAATATAGTGGGTATTAGTTCATTAAAAATAATTATGTATTCCATTTGTAATTGTGTATTGCTTCATTGTATTTAATATGAAATTCACAAAGGAAAAAGTTTATGCAAGCTATAATAACGAACATAAACTATAATTATCTTTAGTAAACTATAGTGCTAGATTAAAAATAATCTGTAATCTATTGACCGTAAGTTAACTTAGATGAAATAGTTACACATGCATGTGAACCATAAAAACATTAATTAATTTCTTATTTATTACAAAAAAGCAGATATTAAATGAAATATTATTCTGTTTCACATAAATTTCAATTTCATTCATATTCATTTTGAATTATTTTCATTCCACAGCGCTAGTGAGATAACATCAACATCATTATAGAGATTCCCGGTGAGTTGCATCACTCAACAAGCAATGATTTAAATTCGGGCGGAAAGTAAAGAATAAAATATCTTGACACTTGACAATTTTTTACCTAATCTAAAACAAGAGATAAAAGAAGAATTTGAGTAAAAAAAATCAAATATTATTAAAAACCTTATTTACCTGCTTATTCATTCAACACTTGTGTGTTTAAAATCATGTAAATTGTATTACATGTCCCATAAGTTTCTATCATAAACATGCTATATGATATAATCGCTTGTAATTACACGAATACCAATCCAACCGGCTCTAGATGTATTATTACAGCTGAGTCTAGGTTGAAATATTTCAAAGCACTAGGTCACGACGGGGGCGAAGCACGCAAGACCCTGAATAATTCGAATCGATACACTGTAATCAGGAATAAAAAACATGTAAATAATATAAAAGTGACCAAGTGCGAGTGTTTTATATTTAAACGGATTCCGCAGCAGTATTTTGTATTTTGAGATTAATTAATTTATTTATTTACTTTTTAGCGTCACGGTGTATCCCGCACACAGCAAGAAGGCAGTGGGAACCTTGGAACCTAATGTTAAGATACCCCATTCCTATTAAGACACTTCCATTCCCCACTTTCCGTCTGTTGCGTTCACAGTTCATTAATTCAATTCTAATATTTACTGTTATCTCTTTTTTTAATGACAACAGTAAATATAAAAATTAGTAAATATGTAAAATGTATGCAAAAAAAACTTATAAACGGATGGACGCCGGATCGTTTATGTACTTCTATTTTTTTTTTTATCTTGAGCTCTTTATAAATACGGAACCCTAATAACGACGGTTTTACTACGTGATTCCAAGCCTGAAACGTAGTCTACCATAACTGTATAAGCTTTTAGGAATAATCATTTTAGCGTGTATACTACCTTGTCTTGTAAAATCAGTAATTTTGGTTGTAAATAATTCTTGTCCATTGTCATTGTTTGGTAACTCGAGCAAGAACAAGTTATTAATTACATAAGTTATTAATGTCTCTAAAACAATGTCTCTCAACATTCAATGTCTCTAAAATTAGACAGAAAATGGGGAATAGAGTATTTTAGCATTAGGGAGGCTTGCTATTTGGAGAAAAAACGTGAAGCTCCTTTTCCCGCGATTTTAAAAAAAAAAACCTATAAAATTGTTTGTAAAGTATAGAGAGGGCTAGTTTTAACTAAATGATAGTTTTGCGGTTTTGGTTTAACACGTTCCCCACGGTAAGTAGGTATCAGGTATCATGCATGTTTAAAGTTCAATTTCAAAATATTAAATTACTTAAATGTGGTCGGTATGAAATAATTGTATGAATAGTTGATAAAGTTATAAAATAATATGTTATCTGTCTATCTTCCTGTTTATTCGGGGTAATATCCGGAACAGCTGATGTCGTGGAGCAGCATATAGGCTATAAAGGCTATAAGTATTTTATAAAAGATTTAAATTGCGATTTATTAAATGTGTATAAGTTTAGATAGACCATTAATTTTGATATTCTAGAGAACGAGAACGAGATGAGACTAGCTTCAAAAATTTTGTTGTGTAAATATTTTATTACATCTGTATAATATTTAATTCTGACAACTATTTATATCTCTTTGACATTATTATAAAACTTGCGTAGCTATTATACGAACATAAATCAACCGCCTTTAATCATTGCCTTTACACGTAAAACAAAAGACCTATACGTTTAATACTAAAAAAATATATTTGATCAAGCGATTAAAATCCTTATATCTTAACTATTTAAGTTTACAACACCTCATCCAATATTTCATAGAAAGGACACCTTTACCTTACTTACCTTACCTTGGGCTGACGTAGCAATCATCTGATTTAATGGTTGGATGCCATGTCAAAGGAATTCTATAAAATACGTGGCTAAAGTAAGCGAATTAAGGAAAAAATCTTAAACGATACCTCGCGTGACTTACGCGTGGTCAATGGAAATTCGATTCTTCGTTTTCTAGTTAGTTTATGTCTATATGTAGATCAAAGATAAAATGTATTAATCGTTCTGGCTGTTTTAATAATTCTTATGATATTGTTATTTGAAAGGATAAAGATCGTAGCGATATAGTCAGATTCTAAACGGTTATAGGTTCGATTACCATTCGTTAAATGATGTAGTTTTATTTCTTCGCTTTAGTAAGAAAACGAAACGCGGCGCTGAGTTCCGCCAAACAACCACCTTTGGACTGAAAGAAGGAACGAAGGAACGAACGAGTCTATTCAAGCCCACTAATAATTAATTTAATATAGTATTAAAATTACATTTCGTTATAATTAATATTGACATAAAAAAGATTTCAGGACGCGAAAATTTAACAAATATTGAGAAGAAGTTATTAATTATTATATAATAAAATTCTTGTTAATTAATACTGCGAATATTAAACGTGTTTATTTTTTTATTGTCTATACTTATAATAAAACAGTAAAAAGATTTTGTCTGTACATTTAGTATTTTTGACTGAAATGTATAGAGAAAGGGACCTTTCCTCAATTCATTATTACAAATTGAAATATACCCTATACAATTACACTATACAAATATACAAAAATAAAACATTAATTTTAAATTACAAGCAGAACTGACGTTCCTTTTATTTCTTTCACAAAACTTTACAGTAAAATTAAGAAAAAAAGTACCAGTAAAGAGTAGGAGTCACGCGATACGGTATTTAAAGATGCACAATCCATTTTTTGCGACTCCCACGTTCACAGAAATGACTATTACTTTAAAAATATCCAACTCAGCGATAAGGGGTAGGATAAAGGGGGGATAATTCATGGAGGAGGCAATTTCGAAAAATGGATAATAATGGCTACGATCTTATCCATAGTTTGTAGCGTATTTAACATTCCACGAAAACAGTCGTACAGTTCGTCAGGAACCAATAAGCGTGAAATGTTCCTAAGAAATGATAATATCTATTGAATATGTTTATTATAATTTTCATGTAATAAATTTCTAAATTGCTTTTCGCTATATTGAACATTGGAAGAAACCAAATCGTAATCGTGTTAATATTTTTTTGTATAAGTATGAGATATTTTATGTTTTGTGTATATTCTTCTTCTTCTTCTCAATGAGCCTCTCCAACTAGTGAAGGTTGGCAGTTGTGTATATTAAGTAGCTTGCAATGGAATGGAATGGTAGCTAAATAATAGAAAAAAATTATAATGACCGAGTTGTTCATGTACATATATTATTAGAAAACTGGTACTATACAAGACAAAACGATAATTTAAAACCCAATATGTTAAGATAACTAACAGAAGGATATACAACATTCTCACAATAAAATTAATTTTCAAAACGCAACTTTACGTTCTTCTCGCATATAGAACGCTAGGCAGAGGGAACCTGGGAACCTAATATTAAGACACTCTGTTGTCATTTAGACAATTTCATTTTCCACTTTTCGCTGAATTCTTGAGGCATTTCGTGTTGAGTAACAAAAATATTATCTAAATATTTCATTTTTCTGTTTGGAAATCGAACTTACAATTACGCGTTCACACGCTTGCTCTGCGCTACAATGGCTTAAATTATAATTATTATTCTTCACATTTACCTATACTATAGCACAAAGCTACAACTTCAGCAAATTAGTTTAAACAAGTAGTTACAATTAGTCTTCGCTAATGAAGTTTATAATGAACCACCTACGTTCAATCAAAAGTCCAAGTAATAAATTAGAAATTGATTAATATCAATTATTAACATTTATATTATGAGACGAATTTGTGAGTAAGTTAAGGGATACCTCGTTATAAAAAACAATTTATACTGGTAAACTTTATAAGTCAAGGTAAATTCGTCTTTTGAGCTTCATGCTGTATTCCACATAAATAGCAAGGTAAGGAAAGAGAAACTCATTTGCGAAACAGAGAGAAATTTATTAGACATTGCGTGTTAACACTAGAAGCGCCGCCGTCCCATTTTTGACCCAAACGCAAGGTTGATTGTATATAACTTTTTTATTTGTTAATTTATGTAGATGAAATTTTTTTACTATTACCAATTTTACACCTTTATTTAATTAAAAATATAAATAATTTTATAGCAGTTATACTTTTTGAAAAAAAATTAGATTTACCTAGAACTGCCGCTGGGTCATTTTTGTCCCGCCATTACTATTTTATTATTTGAGGGTATAATTTGACATATTTTCATGCCTCGGGGACGAGGTGGAGGCGGAAAAAAATTGAATAGTAGGTTTAGCAGTCAATGCCTAAGTTTTTAGGGTTCTGTAGCTTTTAAGGAAAAAAAAATCCTTATAAGATCATTTTTTTGTCCATCCGTCTGTCTGTGCCTTTATCTCAGGAATGCTTGGAGAAATCGAGTTGATATTCATATGAGTATATGAACATCAACTATATGACGATCTACAGTCCCTTGATTTCCTGAAAAAGTGCCCTTAAAAAAAGATATGACTATTTATATAGTAAAAAACATGTATTTCGACACTATAATGGGAATCAAATTGATAAGGTACTTTTAGTTAACTTAGAATTATGAAATTTGACAGCTAGCATCAACATGTAGTACTAGTACAGGAAAAAATCTGAAAACTATACATTTATGTATAAATCTTAAAAAATAATAGCCTGAAAAGTGGGGTAAAATTGGTGTCAATACTAAATTTTGCCGCTAGTCCAAGTGAGGTATCAGATGAAAGGATGACTAAGCTAGGCTTGAATTTCAGAAAAACACTTGATACCAAATGTGGGCAATTGTAGGGTAGGTAGAGGGAACCTGGGAACCTAGTGCTATGCACTCCGCTGGCATTTTCCGCCGAATTCTGGAGGCATTACTATGCAATGTTATAAATCATCTGTGATGTGTCACTGATGAAGAATATATTAATGCATTACTTGGCCTACTAATAATATTAACTAATTTCAATAACTTATAATTTTGTAAGAGTTATTCAGTTAGTTGTCACGACCTTAGAACGTATTAGAAATATTTGATTCTTTCTTTTTGTTTTATTTTTTGGTACTTTTATGTTTGTTAAAGAATAAGAATTGATTATTAAATATGGTCTACATATTTTACGAATTATTTTAATAATATTTTTTTTGTATTATACCAACAATCAACATAATAAGTAGAATGGGACAAATTTGTCACGACGGTGGTTCAAGGGGGGTATCAATCTTCGGCACTTCTAGTGTTAAGTCGCGAAACTCAACGCTGCGCTACGTCTTCATTTCCCGGAATGAAAATCAAACCCAAGGCCCTCGAATTTTGTCAGACAATCTATTGATTACAATACAGGAAGTTTATGTTTCGACAAAAGAAGAACTGTTAAGAAAGGCTCATTACCATGACACTTTTCTTAGCTACCTAACATATTTAGACACTAGTGGACCCGAACGCGGCTACGCCCGCTTGAACTATACGAATATTTATTAAATATATTTATGAAATTATTTTCAGTTTTCAATAGAGAGATGCGTTAAGCTCATTTTGGGTGACGTTTTCTAACAACAAACTTTGCAAAATTGCTTAGCAACGGTCGCGTAGCGACGGTTGTTATTAACATGGCGGGATAAATGGCATGTCAAATCAAAAAGCATTTTAATATATTGGTATATATCGACAATATTACAACTATGAGAAAAAAAAATATCCTATGTTCATCCCGAGACCCTCAAATATCTCTATATGAATATTTTATCACAATTAAATTAGCGTTTTGGCCCTGATTGCGTAAAAGACAGACACACATACAGACAGACAGAGTTACTTTCGAATTTATAATATAAGTATAGATAGAATAATTGCGATCACTCCACGCATTCAGTATTGCTCCAATCTCACTAACTGTGAACAATAAATATTATTCAACCGTATGTCCATCATATATTGCGTACATTCAAAACCGCATCACGTAAATAACAGTAACTACGGGCAATTTGTAGGCCGTTACGAACCTTGGGATTCTAGAAGCTTCGATTTATCGTGAAGTGAGACTGGAATTTATTGGGCGCACCTTCGCTGATTGCGAACGTACGTGAATAAATGTGGTTTTAGTTTCTTACCCAGATATCTGATACTTCCTTGAAACGTTAAGGTAAGAAGTATTTATCTTATAAGGAGATCATTTTGATTTATTTAGTAATATTGTTCTAGCAATATGAAAGCGTAAGATGATAAACCTTTGCCTAAAGTTATGTATGATAAATAAAGTTAATTTCTAAAGTTGTTATTTTTCGATCTCCATTTAGGGGAATAAATCTTATATTACTCATTTCTGGGTCTCAATAAAAAAGTTTTGTAGGAATTTCGTTAGATAAAATACTTTATATTGATATAGCTTATTCATTTATGAATGTTCATAAGAGACAGACCAAGAAACAAAGAAAACCTAAAACCTACCTCATTTTGGGCTCGAATACAGTACACATAGCAAATTACTAATTACATAAAAATGTATTTATACTTACAATATACAATATGTTTATCCTAGCGCAATAAATTTTCTTGGAAAACAAAATAAAGTTTATCCAAAGCAAAATTAACACCATAAAAAACCACCACTAAAACCTAAAACAATGATTTCATTACTTGACCCAACGACGTTGACGTTTTGATAAATTTGTATTGGAAACTTACCCTAGCTCAGCAAATTTTATTAAAACTTTGTAAGCAGCTGTATTCTTGTACCCATATTAATGAAAGGTACCAATATAGTTTTTAATAAAAACTGTACCAACTTTTGCGTCCTCTAGTTCACCTTATTACCATTTAGCCATCGGCTTGGAAAAGTTAGTCACAAAGCCGTTCCTTAAATTCTAAAACAACATTCAGCCCAACCGTATAATATCGAGTTTTCGGGGCGAACTCCTCGTCAATTTGGGAACCGTTTTTCAAAGGATCCATTACAAATTTGCTCATGTCGCAAAATAGGAATTTACCTAAATTCGTCTGGAAAGGCGACGGGCCGGTCCAAATGTGCCTACACTCAGTATACCCCCTATTCGTACTTTATTGGAAATGTACCTTCAAAATCCCTTTCCCTATCGGACCCCTAACGTACATGTTGATGCGTATTGGTAACCTTTCCTTTGTGTCGAGATGTGTGATATTTTGTAACCTCTTTTTTATATAATATAAACATGCTTCTGATCTTGCCGAGTGGAGACGAAACGTGTTATGTAGAAAAAGTATTTTTTCAACTTTTCAAAGCTTAAAATACTGGTATATCCTCCTATCCTACCTTTACCCTACAGCAGGGTAGGCAGAAGTAACTCTTCAGTTACCTACATTTCGCCGAATTCTAGAGGCACTGCGTGATGAGCGGTTTGCCTACCATTTTTTAAACATATATTATATTGATAACAACTTATTAGTATAATTCATACTTGCTTACGAAGCAAATTTCCCCATTTCATTACCGAGCTGTTTTTAATTAAAAAAAATAAATACTTTTCCTTAATTACCTATAAAGCTACGTAATGAAACGCCTATACTACCCAAAATTCATGTACACAAAAAAAACAATCTGATTACTTAGCGAACCCTAAAATAATAAGCCTCCTAATAATCTACAACGCCAAAGGACTAACAAAAAATTTCTTCTAAAAATTTTAATTAAATTCCCGTCTATCCCGCTTAAGTTCATATTTTGGTTTAGTTATAAAATCTAATCTTATAGGAGAAGTTCGGCCGTTCAGCTTCACGCTGTATCCCGCAAACAGCAGGTAGGCAGAGAGAACTCAATGTTAAGGTACTTCGTTCCTCACTTTCCCACCAATTATGAAGGCATTGTGTATTGATTGGCGTCACTCAACACCGCGCTTTGCCTCGACACCAGAGCGAAGAAATGGAAATATAGTTTTAAAATTAATATTTAATTTCCTCAAATGGTGATCGAACCAGTTGCGTTTACAGTAACACTGTACCTGGCCTGGTACTGTACTGGCCTCACTAAGTAACTTCTTTTTTGCACAGAAAATAAATTTGAGTGACGTTTTCATAGAAGCTGACAATAACAGTCGTTTCTATTCACGATCGGAAAACGACAAAGGGATGATTGAAAATAGTCTCGTTCCTATACGGGAATAACTTTGAGAGCTCCGTTCTGTCGATAGGCAGTTACTAATGTGGAACTGGTTGGCTTGGATTTGTCTGCAACATTTTAGAAAATGATTGTTTATTAATACCTTTATTGCTTCTAAGGTTATTTTTTTATAATTTGTAAGATTTTTGTTTTAATTATGCGTTATTTATAGCCAGATTGGAAATTGGATGATAGTTAAGTATACGCTTTAGTTGTGGTTTCAATTTATATTAACAGAGGAGTCTCAATCTGAGAGGACTCGTACTTATATTTAGCATATTTTCGTTTCAACAGTCATCCTACACAAAGGATAAGTTTGAAGGGCTTTTAAAATAAGACAGTGCAGAATGATTGATTAATCAATGGATTCAAATATTAACACTTGTTTTGTTCAAATATTCAAATATTAACATTTACGGTATATCCCGCACAGCAGGAGAGGCAGAAAGAACCTAGTGTTAAGACCCTCCGTTCTCTATTTTCCATCGAACTCTGGAGGCATTGCGCGTTGAGTGGCGGAAGTCAACGCCGGTCTTTGTCTCGCCACCAGAGCGAAGAAATGAAAATATAAATATAAATAAATATTTTATTTCCTCGAGTGGGGATCGAACACACAACTGTCGCGTTTTAACCATGCATTTTAACGTTTTTTTTAACAATATCAACCTATACTAAGTAATATATAAATTAGCCAACAAAATATATTACATTTAGCTTTACAAACTTATTTCGTATTCCTTACTTAAAGATAACTTTATTTGCATAAAGCGAATTCAATTTATTTAATTAAGTCTATATCCGTCTTTGAATCGAGTAAATAAACGTTACGTTATTTAACGAGCTGGCAACTTTTCGTGCGTGCTAATTGTTGTAACTCTCGAAAATGTCTTTGTAATTGGACACGGGTAAGATTCAAAGTGTTAAGAGTTTGCACGAAGTTTATTTGATATACAAAACAAGTAAAGGTTTATTATAATACGTCTTGTGTTAGGTAAACATAATTCCAAGTTTACTATTAGGGGCTTTCGAGTAAGTCTTGATTATCACATATTCAACTTTCAACTTATCCGTAAGTAGAGTTTTGAAAAGAGGAATACAATATTTAATATTTTCATATTTTCTCCGCTATTTATTTAAATTTATATTTCTATTTCATCGCGCTGGTGTCGAGGCGCGGCGTTGAATTCCGCCACCCAATACGCAATGCCTCCAGAATTCGCGGGAAAGTGGGGAGCGGCATATCTTAACACTAGGCTTCCCGTGCCTATTCTGCTAGATTCAAGATACAGCGTGGAGCTACAAAATTATTTAAATATTTTATATATTTAAGAATAGTAGATCTTAAGTTAAAAGCGATAAATTGCAAAATTTTCTAAAGTAAAATTGCTTATTCACAGACCCTCTGCTGGAAAAGTTTGTGAGCTGTAGTGTCCTCCCACACGGATGCTCATTGCTACGGTTTAGTCCAAACTATAAGAACCAGCGATTTAATAATTTTATTTAAATTGCAAAATCTGTATTTACCTTTATATAACCAAAAGACATATGTTTTCTTGTATTTTATAAACAAAAGATTATTATAGCCTTAAAACAAATCTAATGATTCGTCACTCCATCTTTCTTAAATTATATTTTAGACGCTTCGTGACAGTTAGAAGGAATCATTTTCTTTGTTTCAGCTTCAAGATGTATCCTGCACATATATATTGAGTGGCGGAACTAAACGCCGCGCTTTGCCTCGACACCATAGCGAAGGAATTAAAATATGAAATATTACATTTCCTCGATTAGGGGTTCCAACCCACAAGCTTTTAAAAAATAAGAGTACACACAAGTATTTTAAAAATAAAAGTAAATTATAATTATATGGGTACACACACTACCTACAATATAGCCCAACACAAACTTCTATAAAAAAAAACTATTAAATTTGTAAATGAAAACAAAATCCACGTACATTTTACCCCACAAGTTAGACTAGGCAACACAGGCGTTGCGGTTTGCGTTAATTAACTACTGACAGAGAACTTGCTACAATAGGTACCAGTTATTTGGAAATTGTTAATAACGTACCTAGTTCCAAATATTACAAAACAGCGGGTAGATGTATAAAACTTTCAACTTTCGCTACTTTATTAAATATTAAACTTTATTTAATAATACATTTTGCTACTTCATTTACCTAATAATACATTTAAATTTTATCAAAGGGAACGTATTTTGGGGGAATTCGGGAACAATTCTTAATAACGCAACGTCTCACGTTAGTATGAAGGACGAAGGTGTTTATTTAATTTTACGCTCGCATTGACGTGAATTAAAAGTTCACTTGCTTGACTAATTAATTAATTTAGCAAATAACGGTTCTTATGTTTTTGTTATGTCATTTTATCTTTGCTGTTAAATTTTTCTCGGGTTGGAATCAAACCCACCACTTATTGAGGTTACAATTAATTGTACGCGGTAGAAGTAGGTGCTAGAGATATAATAAGGAAAACTATATATTTTAAAAGCTTTTATTTAACTTGCAATGTATGTATGTGGGTTCG
This sequence comes from Heliconius cydno galanthus, assembly GCA_036379175.1. NCBI lineage: Eukaryota > Metazoa > Arthropoda > Insecta > Lepidoptera > Nymphalidae > Heliconius > Heliconius cydno. The sequence continues at coordinate 12,112 of JAKRZM010001303.1, read as the reverse complement.
GGTGAAATCTTGGAGCTCAATTTTGGAGTAGATATCGTCAACCGATTGAGCTGAAATTTTGTATACACGTTTACTTTGGATGACAATGCACGATAAAATATGTGACGTCATTCTAAATGTAATATGGCGGACCATGCAAGATGGCGGAATTGTTATTTTTAATGTACTTCTACAATATGGGTATCAAATGAAAGGACTCGTTGAGAGCAACTCGAAAAATAATGTGATGTCACTCTAAATCCCATAAGGAGGATATTGAAGATAGCCGAGTATCTATTTGGTCTACTTCTACAATATAGATATTAAATGAAATGGGTCGTTGACCGTAACTCTAAAAATAATGTGACGTTATACTAAATCCAATATGGCGGAACATCTAAGATGGCGGAATAGTTATTATTTATGCACTTCTGCAATATGGGTATCAAATGAAAGATCTTGCCGAGAACTATTAGAAAAATAATGTGACATCACTTGAAATCCAATAGAATCGACACGATTCAAGTTTTTTGTGCTTTCATATAATGAAAGGTATGTTCGTACGATTGAGCTGAAATTTTGTATACACGATTGGTTTGGATGACAATGCACGATAAGGTTTGTGACTTCATTCTAAATACAATATGGCGGACCATCCAGGATGGCGGAATAGTTATATTTCATGAACTTCTATAATATGGGTATCAAATGAAAGGGCTTGTTGAGAGTAACTGGAAAAATAGTGTAACGTCATTCTAAATCCAATATGGCGAACCATCCAAAGTAACAGAATAGTTATTTTTGATGCACTTGTATATTACGGGTATCAAATGAAAGGGCTTCTTAAGAGCAACTTGAAAAATGATGTGACGTCATTCTAAATCTAATAAGGCGGACCATCCAAGATGGCGGAATAGTTATATTTAATGCACTTCTATAATATGGGTATCAAATGAAAGGGCTTCTTGAGAGCAACTTGGGAAATAATGTGACGTCATTCTAAATCCAATATGGGGGACCATCCAAGATGAACGAATAGTTATTATTTTTGCAATTCTGCAATATGGATATCAAATGAAAGGGCTCATTGAGAGCAACTCGAAAAATAATCTAACGTCATTCTAAATCCAATATGGCGGACCATCCAAGATAGCCGAATAGTTAATTTTAGTCTACTTCTACAATATGGATATCTATTGAAAGGGCTCGTTGAGAGTAACTCGAAAAATGTGACGTTTTTCTAAATCCAATATGGCGGAACATCTAAGATGGCGGAATAGTTATTATTTATGCACATCTGCAATACGGGTATCAAATGAAAGGGCTTGCCGAGAATAATTAGAAAAATAATATGACATCTAGTGTGAGAAACCTTCTTCCTCCTGGCATTAATCCCGGCTATTGCCAGGGTCTGCCTTCCTACTCAACCTACTCCACTTTGCGCGGTCTTTTGCGTCCTCGGTGGTTAGACCATTGGCTCTCATATCCGGCATCACGACATCCAACCAGCGCTTCCTTGGGCGTCCAGGAGGTCTCACTCCAGGAACTGATATAGCAAGGCACTTGCATCCGACATAGTTCTTAGACCGGCGCGTAACGTGGCCAAACCATCTCAGGCGGCGCTCTTGGAGCTTATCCGCTACGTCACGGACCCCAAGACTACCTCGAACGAATGTGTTGCGTATGCGGTCAGACCGCGTTACGCCGCACATCCACCTCAGCATCTTCATTTCCGTGACGTGAAGCTCCTGAGTGTGCCGAGATAGTGCTGGCCAACATTCGCTGCCGTATAAAAGAACCGGTCGTATGATGCTCTTGTATATCAGTCCCTTGAGCTTGGCGGTTTTCTTCGGTCACAGACCACACCAGTGACCTCCCGCCATTTGGCCCAGGCAGCACTTATCCGGCCATGGACATCGTGATCGATGCCTCCAGACTCGTGCATAACGGATCCAAGGTACCTGAACTTTTCTGACTTAACGGCTGGCTCAGGACCTATAAGGATCGTGCTCGAGTCCGGGCTCCCGCAGGCCATGTACTCGGTCTTCGACACATTTAGTTTAAGACCGCCGTTCTCAAGCGTACCCTTCCAGAGGTTCACTTTACGCTCCAGCGTCAGTCGGTTCTCGTCAATGAGTGCTATGTCGTCGGCATACATCATCAGCCATGGAGGCTGCACTACATTGAATAAGAACGGACTAAGAGTCGAGCCCTGGTGAACCCCCACTGTAATCGGGAAGGGTCTAGTGTCGCCAACAGCATTCCTAACCATAGAAGAGGAATCGTGGTACATGTCTCTAGTGTGAGAAACCTAGCCAGTGGTAACTAAAAAGTAAAAAATAAATTATAAGCAAAAAATCATTTTTAGAAAAAGCTTTTATTTAAACGCTCTAAAAAGGAGAAAATAAAATTTGTCTTTTAAATTTTAACTATCAACTCATAACCTCATTGTACACAATTTATATGATCATAAAAGCTTGTCGCGCGATTTACTTGTGTAACTAAACTAGTGCTAATTTAATTATGTAAAATCTGCTAAGTTTCAATTTTTAAAGTTTCAATTTAATTAAATATTGATTAACGCGACAAGCTTTTATGATTATATAAATTGTGTACAATGAGGTTATGAGTTGATAGTTAAAATTTAAAAGACAAATTTTATTTTCTCCTTTTTAGGGCTTTTAAATAAAAGCTTTTTCTAAAAATGATTTTTTGTTTAAAATTTATTACTAAAATATCTTGGATTGTTTCATGTCGTCACTAATTATTTTCTAGATTGAACATACTGCGAAAGCGGCACTAAAATTATTTTCATTAGATGTCAGTATTGGCCCGGCAACCGCAATGAACCCACGGAATGCTCAGTGGTTTCTTCTCATATGGACAGTATAGAGTTTTGCTGTTATATATAATTTGAAATAGCTTTTATTTAAATGCGTTCCCTACATCTTATTGTAGTTCTTTGCTGTTTTTATGATATTTTCACACCTGTATCACATTTTACACTAAAATAATCATCTACATGCAATTTGTGTTGATTAATATCAATAAAATAATATAAAAATTACAAATGTTGCCTGAAACTAACAAATGTCACCAAATAAATGCACGCGATCGACAATTGAACAACCATTGGGTGTAAACAAATGCGTGCAATATAAATAAATCTTTATACCTAATACTACCTACTAAAACAAACATACACTAGAAATAGAACGAAGCGAATAAAATTTACTCTCGCCATTACAACTCCGTACATTCCATACCCTTATTCGATCTACCAGAACTGATAACATTCTTATTCTGACAATGAGATTTTGAACTACTATACAATTTTCCTATGAAAGCTAATAGAATCAAGATTGGGGGATTTCAAAGTTGGATCAGATCTAACAAGGTCGTAAATGTTTATGCAAGTGTCTGGAGACTGTTGGAACTAAACCAAATTGCTGGGAAGGCATGTTTTTTGAACCAGCATGGAATGGACCGTACAATACGATTATTGTGCAATCGGTATTGTACTTTTTGTAAGCTTTTAATAAATGTTTGTAGAAAATTTGTTTTCTTTATTCTCCAAACGAGATAAGAGGTTTGTTTTTATGCATGTTAAAAACAACTTGACAGTCTAAAACATATTGATATACACGACAGACTGTGGGTTCAATTCCAACCCGAAGACATAAAATATTGAATTTCATTTTCATTTCCTCGCTCTAGAGCCTAAACGCGGCGTTGTGCTCCGCTACTCAACACGCAATGCCTGAATTCAGCAAAATTGAATATCGCTTAATTTTCTTTTTTCAAAGTTTTTCAGTGACTCTCGTCGCCAATGTTAAATATGCGAAAGGACAAGTGAAAGGACTGTTAACAACGCACTGCTTTATTGAATCAGTTACAAATGTTATATATTGATGGACGCAGCCGTTTAACCATATGTACATCAAGGTGGTAGAGTGAGGAGGGGAATATCTCACCACTAGGTTCCCTCTCCTTACCTTGTTATAAACGAGTACAACGCGAACCCCAATAAACACTATTAATATATAAAACTTGCGAAAACTCAGAATTATTTAACAAAACACAATTAAACGTAACAAACATTGCAAAGAAAACCCAAGTAGCTTTCAATACTTACTTTTACCTTACAACAAACTTAATTTATCCATTTGATGAACAGTCTTAACTGTTCGCTGTTCATTCGCAGTTTCCCCATTATTCTGATACTCTGACTGAACTCGTTTAGAGCTAGAACTCTAGGAACAATGCCAAGATTTAAGCAATTCCTTTTAATTTGACGTTACGTAAGCGGTAAGCGGAACAAGGAGTGACTGTTCGGATCGCACGTCACTGTATTTTTAGCTACTTGTTTTCTAATTAATTATTGGGTGGTTGGAAATGTCTCGAAATTGGTATCTCTATATCTCATTTGTAAAGTATTTTATAAGAATAGTTAATATAGAATAATAGAGACATAATTGATTGATGGTTTAGGGCAAGTCAACCGTCGAGGAATAATAGAAAAAAAAGCTAAATTGATATTTCGATTTTTTTATTGTTTATTGAATCTGTATGTGTTTTTAAGGAATATTCATTGCATTTATATAAACAATATTAACTGTACTAAAATATTCAATTTTTTTACAACAGAAAAAGTAAAGTTTTGTGTGCATATACGTGGAAAGAAGTGAAAGAAAAGCGAATAAATATCTAGGTAAGATGACGTAGTCCATCTTTAGGCTTATTAATTTGATTCCCACTTGGGAAAATGAAATATTCTCAGTTCTCCTAGGATAACAAGAATGCGGCGTTGAGTTTTGCCACTCAACACATAATCTCTGCCTATACTGTTATTTGCGGAATTATACGGGAAACTGAAAAACTAAAATAATATTTACCGATAGTTAAAATTAGTTTAGTTCACTGGCCGCAGTATACTTAAATAAATATCTAAATGGATCGCTTAAATTAACTTACAGACGTCCATATTAAATGTTGCTAATGTGAGGAAGGCTTAATGAATAATAAACGACGCAAAGTAGTTCCTTAAATTCATCAAAAACTCGTACCGAAGTAAATGGTTATTATATATTTTAAAACTATAAAAAAATTTATATTATATTAATCCTTCTATAGACATAAACCATTTTAAATGAAACTAAATAAAAATCAGCTTCACGCTGTATCCCGCGAAAGAAGGGGGGTAGACAGCGAAAACCTAACAATGATTCTTTCCTTCAAGTGGGGATCGAACCTACAACCGTCGCGTTACAGTCACACCCTTAGGCCCCTAAGCCACGACGGCCTTATTGTGCCATTATTTTAGTATTTAAAAATTCATCAAATATTTCCGTGTTTTGAGGCAGCCTCGCAAAGTAGTTCTTTAAATTTATCTAAAACACAAACCGAGGTAAATGGATATATTTCGTTACAGAAAACAAATTAAGGCCAATAGGTAAAAGGGTAGCTAGAGTAAACTTCGTTCACACAAAGGCGTAATTTAATCTCGAATATATTTTGCCGCAGCTAATGTATAATGTAATTAAGATTATCTTTTCTTAAAATATACGCCGTTATTATAAAGATGGAGGGCGTCAATATTTTCTATATTGTTTAAGTATAGGTAAAAGTATTATTTTTCATTCATTTCTATATATTAAAACACTTTCGTGAAGTGAGTGATGAACGGACAATGCACTGAAGAAACACATGCACTTTAGAAATGGTAATTTGTCATATAGAAAGAAATGAGGAACAAGAAGCAAGCTAAAAGAAGAATTCTCGAAATTTCTATGGGAACAGGAAAAAATGAGAAAGGATGCTAATTTTTTAAACTTCAATTAATACCTAAATTTTTTTTTAAATTACTAAAACATTATGGACAAAAATGAATTGTTGTTATAAGCATAGCACATTATTCGTAATTCGTTATTTTAGTGATAGGAGAGCATAGATTTAATATTTCCATGAGCAAGAATCGAAAATACTACCATCGTATATACAGTAAAATAATTATAACTGCGCAATGATGGAGTAATGGCACATTTTATTCCCACTTAAGTATACATTTATACACTCACTAAATTCCAAATTCACTCATTTAAAGAAACATGTACTAGTACATAAATTTCTTTAACCTTGTCCTCCGAGTCGTTTACATTTGGTGATAAAATCGTTGACCCCTTAAATGTCTAATTAATTTCACCTAAAACGTAACGAGTCCGACCTTGAAGGTTCGGGCATGAAATGAAAATGTCTATTAAGTTTTCATTCAATTATATAAAAAGAAGTTGTGTTAGTATTTTTTTACTTAATGCAGTGAAATGAAGAATATCTTGTGTGAGAAAGCACTGTGGAAAGTTCATGTGTTATAATACAAATAAATATTACGTTGTTTCAGATTCGATATCTACTTAATGATGCTTGTTTAGGCAAAGTAAGACAAAATGCGACGTTAAAACCCGCGCTTTGCCTCGACCCGAGTGAATTAAATATCTCATTTCCTCGAAATCGAACCCACAAACTGTCGCTATTATAGTCACAGGCTTGTGGCCCTGCGCCACGATTGGCCCCAGTAACTCACTAAGTTTCCCATTTACAATATAAGTAAGATTATATTCTAAAGAGCAATCTTAAGCATAATAGAATTAGAATTTTAAAAGATAAAGAGAAGGAAAATTTGTAAGCTCAAGGCTGGAATTGACAGGCTGATTGTCATCGAGACAAATTACATGGTAAATGCTGGATTACCGTGGAGCATCTTTATACTAATTAAAAACCGATCTATTATGAAAATTGCTTTTCTAGAAAATGTCTAAGAAATTGAACGTAGCGAGAGTTGGACGCGCGTCTCTTGAAGCCTCTTGGATGGTTTCCGGGTTCCAATTCCGCTACGTTTATTTTTTATACGTTTTCTAAAATAGTTAAATAAACCAAAATATCATACAATATTAAATTTTATATTGTGTTTTTGTCGATATGTAGAAATTATCATTAGAATTTCCTTTTTCCTTATAATCTTATCTCCTCCATGTTCTTCTTATTTTACTTGACATTGACAAAGTAAAAGCTTAATTTGTAATTTATACTAGTATAGTTTTTATTGGTACATATAAAACCATCCATCCAAATCGAATTATATTTGGAGTGATGAATTATTCTGTTTTCCAATTTTGATCAGACAGCGTTTAATAAAATATTATTACAAAAAATATATTTGTATTGCTATCAAAATTAGCAGGTAGTTGGGAAGGGAGTGTCCTAACACTAGGTTTCCTTTTTCTAAACGCTTTCATATAAAGATGCGGAAGAGATATAAATAAAAATGCAACTAAAACTTAAAATATAAAATAAGTTGATACAAAATAAGTTAAATGCAGCTACATTCAAAGTTTTAATTATTTCACCTCAAATAAAAACTTAGCAAGGCTAATTATAAAACCCGTTCAATATGCCAAATGGGACAATAGTACCTACTCTCGTTTGGCAGTCTTTTTAGGATTGCGCAATGGAAATTCATTTACAGTTTATTCAATAAAAATTCAGGGATGCTGTTCTTATTCTTGAAGGTAGCAGTGGCGCAGCGGCACAAGCTTGCGACTGAAACGTGACAGGATGTGGGTACGATTCCTGTAATTGAAATGAAACATTTAATATTAAAATTTAATTGTAATATTAAATGTTTCGCCGCGCAATTAAAAGTAAGTAAATTTTAGTTATATAAAACTGTATAAGTATTAGTTACGCTTCACGTTGTATCCCGCACACAGCAGGTTAGGCAGAGGGTTAGGTTCCTTAGGTTGTTAAAACACTTTCTACCGAATTCTAGAGGCATTGCGTGTTGAGTGGCAGAACTCAACGCCGCGCTTTGCCTCGATACCAGAGCTAAGAAATTGAAATCTAAACGTAAATAAATATTTCACTTCCTCGAATGGGAATCGAACTCACAACCGTTGCGTTACAGTCACACCCTTGTGCCGCTGAGGCCACGACTGCCGTAAAATAAGTTATTAATGAATTTTAACTAAACCCACGCACGATCTTAACCTATAATGAGAGTCACATGTGACAAACACCAGCTAGCAACACTATTTGCTCTAACCGAGATCAATCCCGACAGCGGCGGGTGTACACAAGCAACTAACCCACGTAATCCTCAATAGAATGTATAATTGGCTTTGACTTGAATAACGGTTTGTGCTATAAATATATTATGGAATCGAAGATCTGCTTGTCTGTATAGGATGGTTGTCGGTTCGATTCCTGAGCGTTAACAATCTAAGTTTGTTACAATGTCTAGGAAATGCATGTGTCTCATTTCTTTGCTCTACTAGCTTGACAAAACGTCTCGAAAATTCAGCAGAAAATGGGGAACAGGATATCTTAAAACTATTTTCCCACTGCCTACTCTGCTATGTGAGGGATAAAACGTGAAATTAATAAAAAAGATCAGTTTTGTATAACATGATTATGAGTTCGATTCTCCATTAGAGTTACTAATATATAAAATATTTTCCTACAACGCCATATTAGAAGCAATTTTAAATAAGAAATTTTTGTTTCTTCGATCTGGTAAGACCAATCAGTCATTCTCTATATCTCCTAAGAAAAAATACTAAATAAAATATACCAGCAGTTCGAAAATTCAATTTAAAATGTTCTAAATAGACTTCTCAGCTGTAAAAATTGGTACATAGTAAATAATATCAATAAATCCTCCGAAGCAGAATGCACGTATGAAATTTATTCCATTTCCTCTCGATGGTATCTCTCTGAATATAAATCGTAAATGAGATCGTATCGAACTCCAAATAAGGATGTAAAGATATTTATTTCTATACACTTTACTTGTACTTTTAAGTTTCACAGCTAAATGGCAGAACTGTTTAAGTAGAAGGAGTTTAAGTTTCAAATTTTTTTTAGAGAGTAGGCAGAGGGAACCTAACCTGGGGATCGAGTGGGGATCAAACCCACAACCAATCGCGTTTACGGACACATTTTGTGCCCCTGTGCCATGTCTTCCTTATAAAATCTTCTAATATCTTAAAGAATTCTTGTAACTAGTCTATCCACAAACCACGAGCAGCCTCAATATATGGGTCGCAGATGGCACTCATTTATTTCTAAATGCCTGCATTTTGCTTATATATTATAGGAAGAGAAATATATCGGAGAAAATAGAAAATTGCATTGTAATTGGATTAAATATAAAAAAAATATTTGTATTAGTCAGAGAAGTGAATATAAATCTAATTAGAATCAATTAAATTAACAGTGTCCTTGTTACTCTAAAAATATGAACAGGTATATGGTTAAACATGATTGTATAACTGTTAAATATATATATATATATATATATATATAGAAACATTAAACAAAATTGAAGAGTCTGCCTGTCAGTTCAGAATAGATGTACCGCGTGCATATAGCTATTTACCCAACACCAAAACATATACAAACATTTTTTTTTGTCTGTCTGTCTGTTTTCCCATTTGTACGGACTAGTGAACTCCGAAAATAGTGAACCGATTTTCATGGAACTAACACTTAAAAGTACAGGGGAGAAGCAACATCAGTAAAGCAACAGCAGTACGAGAGAACAACAAAAATAGTAGAGCAACATATAAGCTACTTTTTATCTCAGAATACACGCTGATCAAAATTAACGCAATTTTACAAATATTAATTAAATTCCCAAGCAATCGACAATATATATAAAACAAGAAATCGAACTGTTAACACAGATCTATCGACGTAAACATAATCAAAATCGGTCAACTCCTTTGATCTCTACAAGTGCAAATACAATTTATCAGTATTAAGAATAATTAACATAATAATATGTAGATAAAGCAAACTTTATATGAAATATTGTGGAAGCGTGAGCGTAAATCAAGTTTAAAAGTTTGCTGTTTAAATTATTAAGTTAGACGGAAAAAGTCGAGACTTACCTTGTTGGTAATATTTGATTTGCTCATTAAATTTGTAAATACTTAGAAATTGATTTTCATTTGTTCGCTTTGGTAAAGAGGCAAAGTGCGGTGTTAAGCCCCGTCACTTGTTGACGTCGAAAGTAGGTAACAGAAGTGTTTTAATGAGAACGTCATGTCTTAACATTAGGTGTCCAGGCTCCTTTTGCTTATGTGAGAGAATGTGTGATCCCATTAATATTTCCGTTCTCCAATTTACAACGAATTCTAAAGGCGTTACGTACTGAGTAATGGAACTCAACACCCCAGTTTGCCTCATTATCAGAGAGAGGAAATGTAAATAATAAATATTTCATTACCCCAAACGGGAATCAAACCCATAACCATTAAGCAATAAATATTTAAATAACGTACTTATACCATATTATAACTATTTGCAACTTGCATTTGCGTAAATTAAATATCTACTTCATATTTCCTTTGCTCTCGACGGTGGACGTTTTAATTAATTCCCCTTCGTTATAAAAGCACGCTAGGATGCGAGTTCAATCGAGAGTCCCGGTAAATGACACCTTTAAATTCCGCAAATTAAAATTTTAAATATATTTCCCTGGACTGTATTGAGTGTTGTTTATTTATATTCCTTATTATAATAGTATAACATTTTATAAAATCAGCTTCACGCTGTATCCCGCAAAAAGCAGGCTAGGCAGAGGAAACCTAGTGTAAAGTAAGTCGCCACTTTCCACCGAATTATTTCCTATTAATATTCCATACAACGCGTATAGTATGTGGTATTTGTAAACAAAAACAACTTCGAGGCAACTTTTCCATTTATTAAGGAACGTCAATCACGGCCGCTTGTTTAATAAACGCTATGAACAATGGTTCGTCGGTCTTTCTTTGGGGCTTTGGTGTAAAATATAAAATTTGAATTAACCTTTTTATTAGACTAAAGTAGAAATAAGTACTCTATACCTACTTTCATATATTTAACTATCCCATAGTGTTTATTAATTTTAAATTATATAAATAAAAATAAAGCTTTCTCTAGTAGGCGCATTATACATATTTTACTTGTTTATCCAGCCTTCAAATTCCGCTACGTTCCAAATTTTTATTTCTAAAAAAAAATTCTACTCTATTTATTTCCTTATTTTTTTTACAGTATTATCACCAAATCGTTAAACTTATTTAAAGCGACAACTCTATCCAATTGACTTTTTATACCTGAAATTCGATCTACAACATAAATATTTAATCAATTTAATCAAACTAGCAACAAATCCCGCCTACGTTTTTAATTTACACCGTTCCAGTAGATTGCCTGTCGCCCACGCCGATAATGGCGTAGCTTAACACGACACTTATTGCCAAAATAAATCAACGGCAACCGCTACATGTTGTTTAAGATGTAGGTAAATTAACATTTTATATTAAAATTAAGTTTAAGCTTGATTTTCTGTGTGATATTAGCCTTTTAAATTTCTTAATATTTTCTTATTTTTATTGCATTATCTCCATGAGAAGGAATACGTGTTTAGTGGCTGACTTCAACCTCGCCTTGCCTATCGGAGCGAGGAAATGAAAACAATATAAATATAATCATTCCTCTGAATGAAGACCGAACCCATAACCATCGCCATTACTTTCAAACATTACACCACTAAGCCACTACGGCCTCTATTTTCTTATTATGATTTGATAAATCAAGTGTTTGACAGCTATAGATAGGGAAACATAAAATAAAATGTACCAGAGCGAAATATGACGAACGCGATATGCAATATAAGCTATTTGACGGAGAATTTAGGGGAAGCTATAAATTTTATAGCTTAGACGGGTTTTATTGTTAACTATAACGAATCTGCCAATTGGGTCGTTCTCTTTGTTGAATGTTATTTAGCTGGTGTGTAGCTGTTGCTTATATACATATACTGGTGGACTTGAGCGGCTTCGCCCGCTTGAACTATACGAACATTTATCTATATATATAAAAGGACTTGTCCTCACTGACTGAGGTAAGACGCACGCACAGCTGTAACCGCTGTGCGTAGAAACGTG
>JAKRZM010001302.1:656133-686082 GCA_036379175.1 Heliconius cydno galanthus | reverse complement strand
AATTTATCGCGCAAAGACATTAAAACAACCCTCCGCCCTCTACTGAATAATTTGCCACTTCAAAACCTGAGGCAGGATAGCTACTTCACTTATTAATAGCTTAATTAAATTATAACTTCGGAGAGACATAGTTTTAAATTTAAATTGTTTTCGCTTATATGTCTATACTTAATATTCATTATACGTATAGAATGCTTTGTACGTATAGAATCGCGGATTTAGTGTCAACACACTCTATTCCATATAGTCGCTCAATTTTCGAGACACGGCATGTTAAATAGAGTCACTACCGTGCGTTGTTTCGGTAGTAGTGCATCAAACCAATAATTAAATTCTCCGAGTGGGAGTCGAACCGGTACGGTTGCAGTCACACGTGACTCAGCAGAAATAAAACGTAGTTAGAAATGTAATAAAATAAAAGTTTTCAAGTTATCATAGCGATATCAAATTTTACTTTTCAAGAATGTTTTTAAAGAGTTTTTCAGAATCAAAAATTATCATAAATTTTCCTCTTTAGTTTAAACAGCTTCCTGTTGTGTCCCACATGGGAAAGGACCCAGAGCTCAGACACTTTACTAGGAAATGAAAATAATTAGTGTATGTTTTGTTTAAAAACTTAACTATAGGCTAAGTAGGTTCACTCTCAAAGACAACGTATCCCATACAACTGCCAGTATGAATAATTCATCATCATTCATAGGGGCATTAATGCAACCCCATGTAAGTGCTTTACGAGTAGTTGTGTGTTTTGGAAAGATTGCTCTTTTGCAAAATAAATTTGCTCTAAGTTGATCCTTCTCAATTTGCAATATATGTTAGTGTGTTTCTCAGAATGGTCTTTCTGTTATTAAATTTTGTTATATGAAAAAAGGACAAGGACAATATTATATTTTATGGAAAAGATTATTGACATTTATGTCGTTTATATATGATCGCTCGATCGATGTATGTCGTTTATAACAGGGTAGGCAGAGGGAACCTAGTGCACTGCACGTACTTTCCGCCTAATTTTCGAGACTTTGCGTGTAAAGTGGCGGAACTCAACGCAGTTCTTTGTGAAGTTATTCTAAAATATATTAAAATAAATGATTAGCTAATTGTTTTTTTGATAGATAATAAAAGAGAATATTTGAAGAACAAAAGTTGTAAATTACTTCCCAATTATAAATTATCAACAATATAAACAAAGCCCAGAGAAACAATAAATTTAAAGAATAGATTAGCCCCCTCTAAATATGTTTACACAAAAAGCTTACATCTATAGGAACAAAGTAAATTTTCCCGTTTCTGTTCTCCACAAAAAATTATGAACAAACTTACATATTGGCTTTTTGGCTTTTAAACAATATAAATACTGACTTGCTTGGAAAGCTCAAATTCTAAAAATTGAGAAGAAAAAATAAAAATATCAATAAGAACATTTATTGTTCCGCACGTAATATTTTTAGCTTCACCAGTGTATACATACCGTTTTTGTTTTGGCTATATAGAATATTTCTTTCCATCTTTATCAGGTGAAGACAGAAAATCTAAATCTCAATTTTTATACATAATTGAGGCATCTCAATTTTTTCTATTACAAGTACTATCCTCCACGTATAAAATAATATAAGAAATGCCAAGGAAGCATAAATCAGGAAGATAACATTTTCTCAGTAACCAAGCACCTTAGCTTAGCTGCCACTGGCATACTGCCAGAAAGCAAATTTTTATTAAATTCTGTCATCTATGCTTAGAGAATAATTTCATTTTCTACATAATATTTTACTCACCAAAGTTAGACGCTCGTTCCCCGAGTCTAACAGGTCTCTAATACGGGTGGCAAATAGGGAAAAGAATGATTCATCACTTAATTGTTCCATCTACTACGAAAATTTCAGGAAATGTTTTCAGGTGAAATTGAAACATCAAAAATTTAAATTGATAATTTAAATTGACGAATTTTAAAGCTAAACGAATTATATNATTTTCTACATAATATTTTACTCACCAAAGTTAGACGCTCGTTCCCCGAGTCTAACAGGTCTCTAATACGGGTGGCAAATAGGGAAAAGAATGATTCATCACTTAATTGTTCCATCTACTACGAAAATTTCTGGAAATGTTTTCAGGTGAAATTGAAACATCAAAAATTTAAATTGATAATTTAAATTGATGAATTTTAAAGCTAAACGAATTATATTAGATATATTGTACCATTGATGTACTCGTATACTAATTACAGACAAAGGTCCGCGAAGGTTATAGGTGCAATTAGTCGTCGGAAGAATTATTATATTAAAATCCGAGCAGTCCCCGTTCTGGTATAAGAAATCAAGACATTAGGTATAACAATTGGACAGAAAAGTAGAGAAAAGTGTACCAATATGCTTGCAAAAGGGGAGTGAACCTGTAAAAATTTTACTTTTTAGGTAAATAACCTTACTAATACACATACGAATACATATGTTTAAAGTTTCAGTATTACCAAGATGTTGAGTTTCGGGTCGCATGAATGCGTCCCGCGGGGGTCGTTACCAGCAGCGCTAAAAGAAAACAAATTAAAAAAGTCAACGAAATATTCTCACATACTCTTAAACAATTACTAAGCATTTTGAAGTTTAATATATTTAGTTGCGGCTTCGGCTTTAAGCGGTGGTCAGATCGAATAACTAACCGTTGTATATGACACGTGATACATTTGTAAGTGCGGTAGATAGCTCTGACCGCACGAACAGTGAGTTACATCGAAACGACTAACGTTATATTATATAACCTAAAGCTTCCCCCTATAAACTATTGAGCTTTCAGGTACCCTCTAATCGCGCCTGAGGGAAAGATAATTACACATCAGTGCCAAAATACTCCATTTCGTCATTTACTTAGGAACTTCACGCCGTGGACTCATTACCTAATCAATGTGCCAGGTATGCCCAATTTACTGAAATGCGGTAAACTTTAATCACGTTTAACAAAGTTGTAGATTCGATATTAGTTAAGATATTTGGGAATGTAGAATATGTTTTCTTTTGTCCTGATATATCCAGTACAATATAAATATCTAACTAATTCAACCCTTATATTATAATAATCATAATTTGTTTGCTATGGGTTCAATACAGTTGCATACCGCGCCTACTTAATGTCTCGTATGCGTAAAGTGGGGAGGTTGTAATCTCTCTAAAATGTATTATAATTAATTTAAATAAGAACTTCTAAAGAAAAACGGCACGAAGGTTGATTTTCTTATCTTACCAACGCGTAAAATATATTCTTTTTTATAGCTTAGGCATTCCTAAAGGGTCTGGGCGTTGACCTTTCTGCTATTTTTATTCTCCATCCTTTCTCAGGGTAGCTCGTTTAGTGCGTTCCTGAAAATCGGACTACGCGTCGTAAAACCTGTACGTTTGAGTAGATCTTATGTAATGTTATACTTGCTTTTACTAGAACGTGAACGAAAATTATTTTTTTATGTATTTTCTTTTCTTTTTTAGCTTTACTCCGTAAAACAGGATAAACACAGATAACCTGTAAGTGTCAAGACACTGTTCTCTGCTTCCCCTAAAATTCGAGATATTCGAGCAAGGTTTGATAAGTGGCACACGATCTTGTTTTTTTTGCTTCACGCTGTATCCCGTACAGGTTAGATATTTTTTTAACTACTTAAGTGAATCCAGTCAGATTACAGTCAGATTGAAATTGCGCGACATTTGCCTCTGAACATTATTTGTAAAATATATATTTGTCGTATTGAGAACCTAATTTGTTCTTCTTTGATAATTCTACCATACATTCTTCTTTCTCCATATTTATTTTTAGAAATATTAGTATGTTATGTATTGCTTTAGATTTGAGATTTAAAACAATTTGAATGGACGTGCCGATATGTATAAATAGGTGAAGAGTTGAAAATATGAATTAGATAATTCCCCCTAAATATTTTCTACCCACTTCACTAGGCACGAAAGGTGAGAACAAAATAATCTCAACTCACGTGAAACTGTGCTTGAGCTTTATGAATAAATAAGAGACGTCCGCATCGCGTACGAGTGCGCCTTTAGAGGGTGTGAATATACGGACGGAACGGAGCGAAAGACAGATCGAATTTATAAGGAAATGTGAGCTGATCTACGACACATACGTACACACGATAAAAACACATACCATCTAAATATTTCTAAATTAGTCGAAAACAGGCTACATAAGTGTAATAAGTGATATGTATCATCTAATAACAATTACTTCACACGAGTTTCCTTCTAATCAGGGCCATTGCCTACAAGCAACTGCTCGCGACTGAAACATTCCCACTGCTTTTATAGTCTTTTTCATCTACATCCACCTTCTTTTACAGGAGTTCGCTAACAATTTTTAATTTTATTGGTGAGGCTGGAACAGTGTATGACTGTAAGTGAAGATGGTTATAATTATATAATACGAGTATATATTGGGGATAAATATGTTTATTTTATTTCTTCGCTCTAGAAGACACAGTTGCGCCAATGAACCTGCAATATCTCGAATATGGGACAGGACGAGGAGGCACGGAGTGTCTTTTCACTAGGCTCCACCTGTCTGCCCTCCTTTAGGCGGGATATAGCTTGAAGCAAAAAAGGTTGTTGTTGCAAAAAATTGTTAAGTACTGTGTGTGCTCTGAGCCTCCTTTAATTTCCTAAGACATCGAACAAAACGAAATGAAACCCAATCTAATATTGACACTGCATCCTCCACACATCGTCCAATTTTGTGATCATTGTGTTGTGTTGAGTTTTGAAAATGGAACACCGCACTGCGTCTTTTTATTAGAACAAGAAAAACCCGCGAAATTCCCCGCGAGGAAATCGAACACACAACCATCCCGTTGACAGTGAGACACTGTGTCTCGGCGGTCGCAATAATAATAGTTTGAGCGCATTTCTTACTGGACAACAGACCGTTGCAGGCAAGTGGACGACAGAGGATAATTGACTTAGAAAATATTCATGTTTTATTTATCTATATTTACTCTATGAGTCTATTCAAAGAGAGGTAAAAGTTCAACTTCTTATTTATCTTGCGTATATAGCATACCTACCATGTACCATTTCGAATGTGAAGATATGTATATTTCAAAACCCATACATTTTTTATTTCGGTTATCTGATCAAATAAATATAAGGAACAAATAGAAAAATGGTTGAGGCCATAGGGGCGTAGCGGGAGATCATCTGACGACAACATCTGGCAACGGTTGTGGGTTCGATTCTCTCTAGAAATCAATTGTTTTCATTTCCTTACTCTGGTAACAAGAAAAAACTCAGTGTTTAGTTAGTAGAAGTGGTGGAGTAAGTAGTACGTACTGGCCTCTGTATTATTATTATATGTATAATTAGGTTTCAGAAGTGAAATATCAAAAGAAAACTACACAACACTAATGTTACAAATACAATCTTATTTATTAAAAATCAAAATAACTATAAACTGAAGTTTATATAACTAGAAACTTATATAAAACACCAACAACATTCGAAAACACATATAGGTATTTACTCAGTGTTAATTATAGCAGCTCTTTTAACCAATTCACAATATTTATTAATTAAAACATTTAAATTACTTTATAACTTGCTAATAATTATCTATTAACAACCTAGTAACAAATCACATCGACTACAACACGTGTAACCTCAAGTATATGAGGGCCAAATATGTCTTCCCGCTTAAATTAGTAACTTAATAACAAAATGAAAAGAGCGGGAGCGGAAGACATTGACAGTGACATTGACACATTGCAGTACTATATTTGACAGTTGACATTTGTAGCACAGAAGTCTCCTAACTGTATATTTACTGGGATGATGTGATATATATTATTAATAAGAGCAAATTTAAGAGAATATCTCTTATAGTGATACAAAAAACTAGTTTAGTTTTGTAATGTTGAGATATCAATCTGCATAAATGCTCATAATTGCGTTGAGTTAAGTTTATTTATTTTTATATGTTCCAAGGGGCCGTCGTTTTGGATATTTGCTATTAATTTTAGCTTGATACCTTTACGTGATCTTAAGATAAATTATATTGACAGACGGACAGATGAACAACGAAATATTCTTACAAAAGTTTTTTTTTTTGAAGTACGATGCCTAAAAACTAATATTTTATCTGGTTAAAGAGTTTTATCTGTAATAATTAAAAAAAAGATATAAATATATTTTAAATGTTTTAAATCATTTAATATCATCAATTTAATGAAATACCATGTATATATTCACAATCTAACCGGAAAATTTTTAAAATAAATTATTTGATGACAAAATGTCGAAAAATAAATTTGTACCTTGCGTTACGGGGCATGGCATGTTGTTGATACCGCCTGTTTAAATTTTATAGCAATGTATGAGTATATATTAACTAACACCAAGATAATACCAAATTGTTGTTAAGTATCTATTATGATACATTGAGGATTTGAGCAAATTGACCAACTAGATAAATATTACATTTTAGATAAAAAAATTCTAAGTGTAAATTGAAATTAACGTTTTTATAAAACAATCCCAAATAAAGTGGCACTATAACTAAACAACTTCGTCCCTCGAGAGGGACATGATTACGATCGTGACATAAAGTAGGCTTTGTTGATAACAATTGATAAGAACTGAAACTTGAAGAGACTTAATGTTAACAAGTTGATATTCTCCTTGCTTTATTTACTACAGAGGTTATTTAGTATACCAATCATTTACTTTGAGATCGTGCCAAATATAGGACCCTTTCAAAGTCGCAGGAGCATCTAGTGCTAAATACACAACTTTAAGTGCTGCTTCATCAGGTGTAAATTCACCTTCACCTTCAGTCATATCTGTTTTAACGTGTCCAGGGTTCAAGGAATTCACACTGACGTTTTTGTGTTCAAATTTCTTTTGTTGCACTATAGTTAAAGCACTTAACGCCACTTTAGATACTCTATACGCTGCTATTGTACCACCGTCAGCGATGTCTGTAGTAGTAAATGTGTCAAATCGAGACGATTCCAGAAACCAGTCCACGAATTCATTTATATCATTTATATTTAGGTCACTTTTAGAGAGTCTTTTGATCCAATATCGGTTGCGGATGTTGAGAAGATGTCCACAATCACTAGATATGTTCAGCACGCGGCCGTTTTCTCGCAACAAAGGCAGGATGAAGTAGTGAATGCTGAGAGGGCCCTTGTAGTTGACGTCGATGACACCCTTGTCTTCAGTGTAGCTGTGTCTTACGACGCAGCCCAGTATGGCGGCGTTGTTAATGAGAATATCGAGTCCTCCGTGCTGTCCCTTGAGGTGGTCCCTGAACTTGATGATGCTTTCCCTGTCGGTTACATCAAGTTGGTGGTACTCTGGATAAAGCCCTAGCTTGTTAAGATCTTCCACAGCATTCCTCCCTCTCTTCTCGTTCTGTGACGTCAAATATACTACGCCTTGGTATCTCTTACACAAAGCTTTTACAATAGCAAGCCCTAGCCCTCTGTTCGCCCCAGTGACGACGGCCACATTCTGCGACATGTCCGTCTTTGTTGACGTAAGAATAGAAACTGATTAAACTTTTGTTAATAATTATTGCTCCTTGGTCGTTATCAGAATAATGATAAAATAAATATAGAATATGGAAAACGTGTAGCTGACTTATAATGTTATGAGTCAATTATATCAGATGTATATACGTAATAAAATGTAATCTTTCTTAATTTATAAATTATATAATGATATATCTGTTGTTAGTAATCTATCTAATAGATACGTGGAAAAAGAAAATTTAAATAATTATTTCCTTTCCTCGAATGAGAGTTACCCTCTACGCACACCCATCACAGTCTAACTTGATTATATAATTCGTAATAGCCCTTAACGTTTAATCATAAAACTCACACAATGCTCAGTGTGTATTGGAAAAATAACCTAAAAATAATGATTAGGTGGCGAAATCGTGTCTCTATTATGTAAGTAGTTGCATAATCGTAATGCTTGTATGTATGCGTTATCTGTGAGCTCATTAACATATATTCATATTATTTGTTATAATATTATTTGGCTTTGCGTAGACACTCTCCTCACTGCGCGTTCTCTACCGCATTAATTATCATGGGGAGCATTCTGGAGGATTGTTTTCTTTCTGGAGGATTTGACCTGTTACCTGCCGCCGTATTTTCTAACCGCACAGTACGTCACAGTCTGAAGTACCACCCACACCATCTGGATACATGGCACTCCACTACTGTGGCGGCTTCGTAGAAACTTCCTTCTACGCGCCACGGAACTGTGGAATGGCCTACCCGCAGAAGTGTTTCCAGGTCGATATGACATGGATAGCTACAAAAAGCGCGTCTATCTCGTCAAGTTAATGGCCGGCCGGCACCTGTAGCTCCTCCGGTGTTGCACGGGGTAGTGGGCGGCGGTGATCACTTACCATCAGGGGACCCGACCGCACGTTTGTCTTGTATTTTTCCATAAAATAATCATTGAGTCTCTCTTAGTGCTGTACCATTTTCTATAACGTAGAGAATTGTTCCGTTATAGATACTGACAGACAATATGTAGACGAATCTACTGGAATTATAAAATTAAAATTTTCTATGTATGGGAATACCAACTAATTCAATATAGCAGCGTGTCGGATGACGAAACTTAATACCGTTTGTATTAGTTTGTTTTTTCGAAATATATTTATCCTGAGGAATAGAAAGCTAGAATTAGAAAGCTGTTTATGGAAATTAGAAACTTCTATTTTTATACATTACACTGCGGCGTGACGACCCCAATATATTTAGTAATCATCATTAACATCTCGATTCATTGGGAGGTGGAGGTGTGTACTATATACATATTACAAAGTGCGACGTTGGGTTCCATCATCCAACATTTTATGTCTTGTGATGTCTAGAGACGTAACAAGCCAAATTCTAGTCTGAACACTAGCTTCTCTTTTGTTACAACTGTCCCTCGTAAAATAGGTATCTACTACAAACGCAAAAATACAACCTGTCTCGTTTACGGTCACGCGTCTGTGCCCCTGCGCGCTGCGCCACCACTCATTCTTGATAAAAGCAATATATTATCTTATCTTAGTGTAAAGAAATGTCATTTTAATTCATTGAGTATTATGCAGTGTCCCAAATACTATTTATCAGTAGAGCAAAATCAATATAATACAATATATCGATACCCGCCTTGTTAGACCAAGGCCGCTGAGCTTCGGTATTTAACAGTCTTGGCAATACGTTATTTCTGCGTAACTTGCTAAAACCGAAAAAGCGTGAACCAACCGAAAAAAAACTAAATTCATATAAACTGTCACTATTTCTTATCTCTACACGTTTGTCTCGCCGTACTTGATATGAATTCACCGTAGTCCGTCTAACGGGAAATATAGCTACTTATGTAGCTATTCTTGTACACCGCGTGTACGATTAAGCCCGCAATTATTACATGCATAGTTAATTAGATTTATTTTGCTTACAATTCTAGGGTTAGTTGATAATATTTACAAGCTTCAAATTATAATGATGAGTACAATATATATATATATATACTAGTTATTATTTACTGACGTTTATACGAATATTTAGTTGTTACTTACTTACTCTCTTTATTGCACTTTTTAATTATTTAATATATTCGTATGTCTGTCAAAAATGGACCCCTTACCCTTATTAAGCAAACTATGATTTTTTTCCTCATAGAATCAAATGTAACAATATTACTTATTATTATGTTTACAATATTTACAATACTTTATGTTTATTTTATCACTACTTCTGATAAAAACCGAACATCAATAATTGACAGAAGTTAATTCAGTTTATATTATTACGTTAAGGAAGGCGGACATGTCGCAGAATGTGGCCGTCGTTACTGGTGCGAATAGAGGGTTAGGTTTGGCTATCGTGAAAGCTTTGTGTAAGAGATACCACGGTGTTGTTTATTTAACATCTCGAAATCAAAAGAGAGGGAAAGATGCTGTAGAACATTTAAAGAAGCTAGGATTGCATCCGAAATACCATCAGCTTGACGTGACTGATAGGGAAAGCATCATCAGGTTCAGGGACCACCTCAAGGGACAGCACGGAGGACTCGATATTCTCATTAACAACGCCGCCATACTGGGCTGCGTCGTAAGACACAGCTACACTGAAGACAAGGGTGTCATCGACGTCAACTACAAGGGCCCTCTCAGCATTCACTACTTCATCCTGCCTTTGTTGCGAGAAAACGGCCGCGTGCTGAACATATCTAGTGATTGTGGACATCTTCTCAACATCCGCAACCGATATTGGATCAAAAGACTCTCTAAAAGTGACCTAAATATAAATGATATCAATGAATTCGTGGATTGGTTTTTAGAATCGTCTCGATTTGAGACATTTGCTACCACAGACATCGCTGATGGCGGTACTCTCGCAGCGTACAGAGTATCCAAAGTGGCCTTAAGTGCTTTATCTTTAGTGCAACAGAAAAAGTTCGAACATAAAAACATTTCTGTGAATTCTTTACATCCAGGGTACGTAAAGACAGATATGACTGAAGGTGATGGAGATTTTACTCCAGATGAAGCAGCTCTTAAAGTGGCATATTTAGTACTAGACGTCCCGCAGACATTGAAAGGAGCATACGTTTGGCACGACCTTACAGTTCACGATTGGTATACTAAATAGACTAATAGTAAAAGGTAATGTTTCTCAAAATATTTTAAGTTACAATTAGAATTTCATAGTTGTGTATGATTATTTAATAAATGTAAATGATATATTATTAAAAATTAATATGCGAAAGTTGAAAGGATTTTATTATTGATCAGCTAAACTTTCTTGTAGAAGTTTTTCAGACACTTATTCGATTCAGATTCCATTTAAAATACAAGAATTATCGTCACGTTACCAAAAAAAAACAAAATTAACATTGTTACATTACTTATCGGTAATAAAAAATAATCTATTTGTTTGGATTAACTAGTGCTTAATTTTATAATCGTATGTGGTTAGCTATTTCTCAATATTTGTTTGATTGTCAATTATAAAATAGCAAAATATGTAATTTAGTAACTTAAACAATTTGGATAAAATTTTATATTATTTTCATACATCATTATTAAGAGCTCAACCGATTCAGTTCACATTTACATTATTTGTTCATACCAGTATGAACAAATAATGTAAAGATAAAAAAATGTCGCCTTTATTTATTTTTACTGTTTATGTAGTTCTGTTCTAAAACAGCCTCAACCCTGAGACATCTGACGAAACTTACGTAACCTTCAATTTACCTACGAATACAATCACTGACATGATCGGGCTCATTTGAAACTAATATTATAGATAGAGCTAAAATGTTTGTTTGGTTTAACGTGATAATCTCAGGAACCACTGATTCAAAGTGAAAAAATATTTTACTGGCTATATTGAGATTCAGATGTCTAGCGATTAAAGTGGGCATTTTCAATATGAATGTGTCATGCGTCATACGTAATTCCATTTGTCCACGCGAGCAAAACCGCACGCAAAAGATAGTAATTCATATTTGAACAGTGAGTACTGAACTGATTGACGAATTTATCGTGATCCATAAAGTAACGTATAGTTTACGACGAGCACAGAGCACTCGCGGTGCACTTTTGCACGAAAATGTTTATTAAAAGCGCGATGTCCATACCATGTCAATATTGTTTTAGAACAGAAGTGGATATATTCTAGTTGTATGACTATTAACGGGTACGTGGAGATGAAAATAAAATGTATTCTGGGGGAATAAGACGATTTTAGTATTTTGCTGTATTAAATGTTTTATGTGTTCACACTTTATGATTACTGTTAAATTGTTGTTTGTTTTATATTTTTTGTAATCGTAGGTTCTTTTCGTAAATATATTATATATGAGAGTGCATAGTACTTCATCATCAGTCCTTGAAGATATTGCTAAATTAACAGCGAGGAAGTACCAGGCAGCGGGAACAAGGGGAGTGTCAAGACGCTCCGATCTCCACCTTCCGCTTACTGTGCGTGTGGAGTAGCAGAAATGAACGCTACGCTTTGTCTTTTAACCCTAGCAAAACTTTGCTTCAAAATAAACGTTACTTATGAATTTCAAATCAAAATCTTTTAGATAAATTGCTACAAAAGCCATATCCGTTTAAAGGTTATCTTTTTGACACTGTATGTCATATTTAAATAAAAAGTATATAATTATACAAAATTTATAAAGTGATGTTGCTATGTAGATTTATCTTTGATCTTCACCGTAGCAAATCTAAACTTATTAGAGATTTGTTTTAAATNTTATATAGCCTATAGCACTTCTGAAGAATGCAGCTTTCATACAAAACAAAAACAAAGTAAATCGATCCAGTAGATCCAGAGATCTTAGCGTTCAAACAAACAAACAAACAAACAAACAAACTCTTCCGCTTTATTATATTAGTATAGATAGGAAGTGTATAACTTGCAGATATTGCTAAATTAACAGCGAGGAAGTACCAGGCAGCGGGAACAAGGGGAGTGTCAAGATACTCCGATCTCCACTTTCCGCTTACTGTGCGTGTGGAGTAGCAGAAATGAACGCTACGCTTTGTCTTTTTAACCCTAGCAAAACTTTGCTTCAAAATAAACGTTACTTATGAATTGCAAATCAAAATATTTTAGATAAATTGCTACAAAAGCCATATCCGTTTAAAGGTTATCTTTTTGACACTGTATGTCATATTTAAATAAAAAGTATATAATTATACAAAATTTATAAAGTGATGTTGCTATGTAGATTTATCTTTGATCTTCACCGTAGCAAATCTAAACTTATTAGAGATTTGTTTTAAATAAAAATATTTAACCAAAATAATCGCTTATATTTATTGGCCCGGATTATCCCGTGGTCTCCTGTAGCTACAGTCTGTGACCACGGAACACTGATAGCGTTCGGAACGTCGTGTTTCTAACGATGTGTTATATTCTATATTTTTATTAAAAATGACTTTATTGTGGTCTTTAGTTTTAAAAAATAAAATGCTTAAAAAGCTTAAACAGCTTATGAAAACTCTAAAATGTCAAGATGTAATTTATAATAACTAAAACAAGTTAAAGGAAAAAAAAGTCCGTTGCTTATAATATACCCAAAATAACATATGATATAATAACAGTATGTACGAGTACGAGTACGAGTACATGTTTTAATTTTAATTTTTGTTATTGTCACTATATTGGTAATTGTCATAAATATCATATTTACCATTACATTATTAAAACGGCTTCAGGCTTTTTCCTACAGTTTTAGAACTAATAAACGATGCCAGGCATATACTTATGCATATTTCGAATTACCTATTTATAAAATGTAGGTACGTAAATACGTGTATTATAGTGTATGTACGTCTGTCACTAGCAAACGTTGAATATTTCATATGTTAAGTGGTCGAGATATCAGGTTGACGCCCTTCAACAAATATTACCCCGATCGATCCCTTTCATATAAACCCTATAACATTATGGCGTAGGTTGTAATTTGTGTAAACTGCTTTCAATATTTTGGTAAATTTCAACTGAAAAGCTATATTATTAATGGATTTAAAAGCTATATTATTAATGGAATTATTAATGGATTATTAGTGGATTTTAAGCTTATTTAAAATATTATAATAAATATAGTCACCGCCCGCAGCTTGGCTTGCATGGACTTTAAGATGTAAAATGGAAAACTGCACTTTTTCTCTTTTCTGTAGGATTTTCAGGAAATCCTGTGCGCCATGATAGCGTTATTTAAAATTAATCAATTCGAAATTATCTATTTAAAAGTGGACTTTAGACCTACGACTACCAATCTGACCCGTTAGTAACAACATATTAATACGTGAAATAAAAACTTTATCTCTACTTGCAAAAATTGTGTGGACAGAGGAGTATGCTGTACAGTTATAGCTTATACTCGCAATATTTTTTAAAACAATGTACAAAAAATACATTAAATTAATAAAATATGCAATGTACACATTGGCACCTGTTTTGCGTTGCTATGGCAACGCGTATTGTACGCATCAATTCATTATCTAATAAAAATGCTCTTTGCTCAAAGACGTACGTACAGCGCTGCATATCATTTGTTTCTATAATGAATGCTTACTTACGTCACAACAGTTGCTTTACAACAATGTTATCGTTTGTAAATAAAATCAAAGCTACAAGAAGCACAACTTTAAAGATATCTATAATTCAATATAACCGAACTATCGTTTAAAACTTGGGCGCGGTGAAAGAACGATAACAGGTAGCTGGTAAGTACGAGTACATTGCTTAATGTCATATTTTTTACCCGATTATGTCAGAAAGAGAGTAAAGTAACTTAACACTAAGTTCCTAGGTTCTTCTGCCAAAAAGTTAGAAATTAAAATAAAATCAGCTTCACGATGTATCCTGCACACAGCAAGGTTGGCACAGGGAACCTAGTGTTAAGACACCTCGTCCCCTACTTTCGCCGAATTCTGATGGCATTGAGTGACGGAACTCAACCTCGATATCAAAGCGAAGAAATGGAACCTACAACCAGTCGCGTTTACATTCACCTGCGCCGCGACTGGCCTCAATAATAATATAAAATGTGTAACTCAACTACAAAATCAACGATACTAAGATACGGAAGTAGATTAAAAGCCGCTATCATATTTAATCAAAAATAACTCAAATATAAACTCGTCTGTGTTTGTATTACACCATATGGTACGACTTGTGAGGTTAAGTGGTTCAAGGTAAAGTATACGTCGACGGAACTAATCGTATGCCAACTTGGAGCTAAGTACTCGTCGTTAAATTAATGTAAAATTATTATTTCTTCTTAATAAGTCCAACTATATACGTATTAAAGTATACGTCTTTTAATTGTGTGCAATATTAGGAATAATACACCAGCACTAACTAAGCAGCCAAAAAATAGTAATTGTTAATACGAACAATTTTTCTGAAAAAAAATGTTTATTGGTTCCTTGAATCTTTTGCATTTCAAATGACAAAATTAGTTCAAAATATATTTCTGAGACAGATTACGTTGCCGCTTATAAAGTTTCCAAAGAGACTTTAAGTGCTTCGACAATAGTTCACAGAAAGAGAACTTGAATTAAGGAATATTGTATTGAATTGTTCAAATCCAGGATTTGTACGAACTGACTTTATGCTGGTGTCTAGGGCACTTGCGCCAGATGAAGCTACTCATATCCTCTTCTATTTATTGTAAGGTATCCCTTAGACTGCCTACTAGTAAACATAGAGACGTTGTGGTCATTACATTCGACTTATTAATGTGTTTTGTTGAAAAAAGTATATTTTTAGTTTTTTAACTATTAATTTATATTATAAGCTTCACACTGCACCTATCGAAACAATGGCAGAGCTCACGGTGTGTCGCGATTACAGTCATACGCCACGACGACCAATTATTTAACAATTAAATAATTCATTAAGTTATTTAAAAGGAATATTGCGATTTAACGCTTTAATAAAATTAAATTAATTTACTAATCGGAGCGTGCATTTGAAATTTGTTGGCGTATAAGGATAAACAAAAAATTTTATCACCTACGTCATTAGTAAAGACAGTTTCTATAAAATCTTCTTTAAAATATTTTTTCTGGAAAGAATAAAGGATCTATTGGAAGAAATTCAACATGAAATACTAATATTAGTTCACCTGGGCGAGGTTATTACTCGTAACACTATTCAATTTCTATCCATTCAATATTATGAATCTAGTTGTTAAACTATCTTTTTTATTTGGACTGATGGAATGAATTAGATTCATTTAATAATTGTATCAATTGTTGGTGGGCCTTATAAATAAATAAATAAATATTTAAATTCGATGGTAAGTACACATATTTAATGTGACAAAACCCACAACTGCCATTAAATACGCAGTGTACCGGAAAATGGGGAACGGAGTGTAACTAGATAACACTAGATATCGTGTTAAAAATTCCAACATAGATTTAAGTGCTTCCTGTTTCTAGAATACAAAATTCCTAACCTGATATTGGTGTTTTAGTAAAAAAAACCAAGATAAATGAGATGAAATGAACAAAATACAATCTGCTGCGGGCGGACTGGCCCACAAAGGTTTCGTACAGTGCGTGCGCTTTCATTAATTAATTTTAATTTTAATTCCATACATATGAGAACTTTGTATTTTTAAGCTATCTTAAAAATTCATTAGGTACATAAAATATGTTGCGCAATCGAAACTGACAACATTATGTAATATAGCTACAGTCTTCGACAATCCAACACAGTGGACGACTCGACACGACACTTCAACCCTATAACATCAGTATATACTAAAAAAATACAAACAACATACAAAAATCCATACACGATACGAAAACTGAATCCACATATTCAATACAACGAATAAAAGAGCCGCTATCACCTACGTTATACGTACAATTCTTATCACATTGCTTTAAAAGGCGAGTCGGTGCAAGACGGTGAAATCCAAAATAGATTTTTCAATGCTGAATATATTTCCACGCGTTATACAGTCCCAGGTCCCGGCTAGGTAACCGCGATAGGAATGTCTGCCACATTTCGATGTTTCTCCAATGTTTTACATTTAATACGCGGCATGTCGAATGGAAAAGATTGGAAAAGGGCAAACAATTCTTGTTTTAGTTAATATTTTCATATTGTTCTATGTTTTTGTTTGTTTAAACTAATTTTATGCTAAATGTTTAATATATTAAGTTAACGAGGCGTACGAGTACAAGCGATCGACTGTAACGAGATAGGTTGTGGGTTCGATTCCCACTCGGGCGAATTAAATATTTAATATTATCATTTCCTGGGTGTGGTAACGAGATAAAGCATGGCGTTGATATCCGCCAATCAACATTTTTTATTTAATATTTAAGCACAACCTTTTGTATTTATATATTGTTTTTATTGAAAGAAATTATAATTAACAAGTTAATAATTATCTTGTTCTTTAATTTATGAACACTTTAATGCCCCATCCAGTTCAGTATTCTGCAACTGCAGTCGTAGAAGCCAAAGTAATTTTATTTCGTCTTCAATTTCTATTACAGTGTTTCTTATTGCACGAGCTTGTGAGAGTTGCATTGCAGTCCTTTCCACAGTTAATCCTTTGAAGTTGTACTTTGTCAATCTTTTCAGCGGAACTATAAAATTCTAAGACATACAAAAGAACATTTTAATAAAACGTAAAGTTCTAATTATAAAGTAAAAAAAAATATAATTTTTAAAAAGCAGAGGAAAAGACAGAACCCTTATATGATTACTTTGTGGTCCGTCTGTCGAGACCATTTATTTTAAGATAGCGTGTGGAGCTATCCAGCTGAAGTTAATACCAAATATCCAGGTCTACGGTTTCTAGAACCAAAGAAAAAGTCTACCTTTTAAGTCAACGCAACCAAAAGAAACGAGCATCATTATGAATTTTGGCACGAAGAGAGAGAATCAATATAAACATAGGTAAAAATCCAAAAATGTATAAGTATTTCATAGAAAAAATTATTACAAACGTACAAAATGAGTGCAAACCTAAGTTTGTTAACTTTTATAAATTGTACTTAACGTTGACCTACAATCCTCGAATTGATACGGAATCCCCAATGGACGAGTCCAACTCGCACTTGTACTTTATTAAATACTTAATAAAAAAAATTTACTATATATATTTATTTGTCTAGGACTACAGACTCAGTCAGTCAATAATTAAATTTTATTAAAAAATCCCAAAGTTTATTTAAGATTTCAACCTAATTAATGGATGTGAAAAATTATGTAAACCATTTCAATGATTATTTTAACTAATATTTATAAACATTTATTTTGGTCCAAGAATTTTTCTTTTTTTTAATGCCGGGCAACCACCGCTATATAGTAATACGTTTGCAATACTATAAATAACACCTGTAGTTGTTCTTCTAAAACATTTAAAACTCAGAATAGACACACAATAAGCAGAACTTTGTAAGAACAGTGTTTTCTTCAAGAGCTTAATTTCGACGTCTCGCAGCAGTTGGATTTGGACTTAACGTCTTGAATGCTACTAAATACTATGAGTACTATAGACGCGAGCGAAATCATTTGAGAAGTTGCACTTAAGCTCTATCCTTGGAATAATGTTGCTGCTCTCGATGTAATAGTTAGATTAAAGTACTTTTGACCACGATGGCCTGGTGTAGTTGAATAGCGTTGAATTTTTCACGGAAAAGTTATGGAGAAAGAAACCTCCACAAGAAAAATATATTGAAATATTTTAATTTCTCTGATTTTATATCTCGCGTCGGTCACAATGTCTACAAAAATAGATGGAGAGCGGAGATAGCAGCAACTAAACACCACAATTATTACGTGGGCCGTATCGAAACTCAACGCCACGCCACGAGGCACACCTCGTTCCCGAAGCGTAGAAATGAAACTAATAAATATTTCATTTCATTCCATTGAACTCGTAACTTGTCAATACATTTAATAAATAAAAGTAACTTCAATATTATAACAAATTGTTATTTTTGTCATAGAAACAGGATTTTTCAAAGCTTACAGTAGCTTTTCAGCTTCTAAAAATGTCTTAATACGTACGAGGTTACCGGAGCCTGGCTGCGTGCCAACCAAACTCAATAGACAGTTTAAGCTCGCAGCGGAGCTTTATGCCATTACAATTGGCATAATTATCGTTAAAAAGAAAATGCACTGCAACGATGGATTGTAGTATTGTCCTTTTGTTTTTTTTGCAATATTACGTTGTGTTTGTAGAGAAAGAGAGAGACAGAGAGAGAGTGCCATAAATAAGGCGACAGGTTGTAAGTTTGTTTCTCACTCGAGAAAATAAAATTATTTCATTTCCTCTGGTAACGAAGTAAAGCGCGGCGTTAAGTTCCGCTACTCAACAATCTATGTTGTTTTTCTGAACAAATACCTAAAATTACAAGTGAGGATTATCCGCAGACGCCGACAGTAACCACTGCAACTGTGTTGATAAAATTTTGCATTGTAAAGTGAAGATAAATTTGCATTTTCTGTAGCAAATGTTGTTTATTCTCGCAACTTTAAAAATAATAAAATTAAAATTAGGCGGTAAGTGGTGAACGGAGTGTTTCTTTGTGTTCTCTCTGCTAATATATAAAATAAAAATGTCTTCACGTATAATATTCTTTGTCTCCTAAAAAATAAAATACATATAGTGAAACTATATTTTTTTATCTTAACACATTCCATTTCCCATTTTGCCCCTAATTTTCGAGATATTTAGTATTAAGTGGCCTAACTCAACACTGTGCGTTGTCTTATTTCCAAAGCGAGGACCACAAAAATAATTAATTCCACCATGTTGGAGCCCACATCCGCTCACAGCTAAATTAGTATTACAACAAAAATGTAATCCAATCATTTACTGCCATTCCAGCCGCGGGTCAGCTCCATCGTTAACTAAGAAAAGTGAATTGTTCGCACCTTCAGAGCTATTTTAACATCTTTATTCTCTAATTGACGATAAACGCTTTGAATTTCTAGCGCAATGAACGACGGCCGTGACCTGGAACTTGGAACAATCACGTTCTTTGCAGGCAATATTGAGATCACTTAAATAAAACATATTCTTTCAAAATATTCTTTTGTTTTTATTTTAGTAAGGTCTAAGATTATTTTTTCTGTAAAGTGTGGTAGGCGGAGAAAATATAGTATTGAGTCACTCACTATCCCGTTTCTCGCTCACACTCTACCCCACAAATAGCAGGGTAGGCAGAGGGGAGATGGGAACCTAGTGTTATGACACTCCGTGTTTCATTAAACACTTCCGTTCCCCACTACCCGCTGGATCCTAAAAGCATTGCAGGTTGAGTGGCGGAACTCAACGTCGCATTTTGTCTTGCTACCAGAGCTAGGAAAAGAAAATATTAAATATTTTATTGCCTCGAGTTGGAATTGAACTCGCAACCCGTCTCTGTCTATCAATGTAAGAGAATTTAAATAATACTCGTCTAAAAAACTCTATGCAAATTTAGACCTTAAAGCTTATAATTTGTAACTTTAATCGTGAAGGTGGGTATTAAGTTCATACAGCCATGAAGCTTTATAAACAATGGGGGAGCTTACTTAGTAAATACATAATGTGAAAGTTTACAAAGGTTAACTTAGTTTAATTGATTTCTAAAAATAATTGTCAAGCCACAAAATAATCAAAAAAATTTTTTAATTATTTTAATCTCACGTCGGGAGATACAGCACTAGCTACCTAGAGCAGCAGCCGGGAGCTTAGTGTTACGACGCTCCGTAAGCCATCAAAACACTCCGCCCCTCATTAAGACACTTCCCTTCCACACATTCCTCCAAATCCTTCAGGTATAGCGTGTTGAGTGAAGGAACTCAGTGCCACGTTTTGACTAATTTCTTAAGCGAGTAAAAGAAAATACAATTTATTTAAATCTTAATAAAATGTAAAAAAAAAGGTAGCAAATAAAATTAAAATCAACATTTAAAGTTAGTATTTGTTACTTTGAAATTTACAAAGTGTTTCTGTACACAAAGTATTAAAACGATCTCGAGACGGCAGTTATATTTTTTTAGAGTTTTTATATTAATATTTTTCGTACTTTTAATTAATACGTTACAAATTCGGTAGAGTTCCTCATTAATGGGCATTTCTTTTTGAACGTCTCAGTCGTTTTCAAAGAAATAATTGTGTCACTTCTAATTAGACAAGTTTTAATTAAATCAATAGTACTTAAATATTCTTAGTCACTGAGGTACAGTGATGATAAAGACTCTGTTATTTAATAAATAGGTGATATTAACTCATTTTTTTTCCTTTTGTTTTTTTTTTAACTTCATGCTGTATCCCCCATGGAGCAGGGTAGGCAGAGGGAACCCGGGAACCTAGTATTAAAACACACTGTTCCCATTCAGACACTTCTGTTCCCAACTTTCTAGCGAATTATAGAGATTAATCAACAGATTGACGGAATCAACATTCGAAGGTATTCGAAACTACAACTTGTCGCGTTTACAGTCCTTGTGCCCCTGCGCCACGATCCTCAATCTAAAGTTGGTTTTAAGAAATAAACTAGGGGGAATACGTTATTTGCATTTAAATAACAGTTGCAGAGCGTGAAGGAAACGGTTTTGAATGTGACGACGAGTGAACAAGATCTAGTCACAAATCATATTGTTTTCTTTTTTCGTCCTCATTATATACAAAACTGTTGATTGACGCTATATCCAGATTGACGTTACTATCGCAGTTTCTACCAGGAAAGATAAATGAGCGGGTAATGCTTAGGTGAAACGGATTCCATTTTAATAAAATAGGTTTACATTTCCACAAACAAAGAATTTTGTATTTTGTAATTATTTCGCTCCGCTCCCTAGAACTGGAACGTTCATTTCAACTCTTTCTGCACCCCTAACCCCTAATAAGTTACAAGCGCCTACGAACATATTAGCAGCAAATACCGGGTTTCTTTACATTATTTAATTAAAACGAATAATAAATTATTCTTATTGTAACTTTGTTATAATATATTTGCAGGCGCCTGGCATTGGATAACGTAACCGGCAAATAAGGTGCATATAATAGCACCAAGGGTTATTTCAGATAAAAATCTTTTTATATTTGAATCACTACACAAAGGTATATTATAATATAATAGATCTCTTACTGAATGGCCATTGTTCTACAAATGAAGAATGGCACAAAGGCCTGTCACGGCCACGTAATACGATCGACGTTATTGAATTTATATAATAATTGAATTTATGTAACATCGAGGCACAGTGGAAAAGTATCTGACTGAACGATTCCTACTCTAGACAATTCATAATTTTCACTTCCCTATTTTATTAAAAAGGCCACTTTCGATACTCGCAATCCTTCCTCGCAATCCTTCGATACACGCAATCGAAAATTGTTAAAAAAACGTAGAACGAAGTGCAAATAACGCTAAGTTCCTCTCGTCCTACCCCGCTATATTCAGAGTACAGTGTGAAGCCAGACAAATAAAACAATATATTATTTTATCCCGGAGGTTCAGAAAGAGACAGTAAAGATGTATATCAGATAAGTACGCGAGGGTTGTTTCTGTAAACATTGCCGTTTCATATTGCAGCGTTAACTTTGTGCATTTCCATTGTCATATAAATGAGAGCTTTGATTGAAGCTTATTTGTGTTTGGCTTATAGCTTCATATATTAACTAATATTCGTAACCCACGGAGCGTAGGACTGTAAACGTTATTATTATGGGTTCGATTCCCACTCTGAATAAAATATTCAATATTCTCATTTTATCGCTTTGGTAACGAGGCAAAGCGTGGCGTTGAGTTCCGCCACATAAAATATAATTCCTTAAGAATTCGGCGCAAAGAGGGGAAACATCTTAATGTCCTCACTGAGATGTTTCTGTTCCCCTCTTTCTCCGTTCCTACGGAGCGTCTTAGCAATAGGTTCCCAGATTCCCTCTACCTACCCTACCCTATTATTATTAAATACTGGAAACACAACACAAGTAAATGGTGAGAAGGCGCGGTTCAATTAAAGCGGCGCACGTCTCAGTCTCTCAGTCTAATTAAGACAGACGTTGGACTGGAGGAATCGTAGAACGTACTATACTGACTCTACTTACGTTAAGCTTAGAGGGGAAATAGAAATTCTCTTTGCCTACCCTGCTATTCGCGGATACAGCGTGTCAATATAAGATAAAGAAAGATATAAAAGATCGTAAGAGAAGGACTTGACTGTGAACGAGATGGCTGCGGGTTCCATTCCCTTCCCATTATAGTTCAATCTTCACTCGAGAAGAATATTTATTTTTTTTTATTTTTTCGAATTCATTAAAATAAATTACGGTGTTGAGTTCCACAAAGTGTTTTACATTAGAATTTTTTCGTCTACCTACTACATCTTAAAATGACAAGGTGTTAAATGAAAGTAGTATGGCATGACACAGTCCACGCAAACGAAATTGCAGGTTTGTCACCTGTCTAGGTGTAGGGGGCCCAGACCTAGGGACTAGGATTAATATGAAATTCATAACATTTTATGTTCAAACTTTTTAACGTTAAATAAATCTTAAGTAATCATAACTTTAAAAGCTTTCTAAAACGTCTAGACTCCAGAGATTCTAATCAGATTATCCGAACCATAATTGTAGCCAATTATCGGGACAAAGGACGAAATAAAGCACATTAGACATCTATTGTAAGATGTTCGGTGAATAATAGAGGATCCTGTGAAAGCTCTCGGTAGTTTATAATTTAGTAAAAGAGCTTTATAATTTTGTTTTTTTTTTACCTAAAAAGTTAGATTTTTTAATTAATTAATATTTTTTAACCTTTAGCCATCGAAATAGAAAATTTTACTATAATATTTTTATGTAGTAAGCTTTTATTTAGTTTCACCTGACCCAAAGTTTGTCTGTGTATACGTTTGAGCCGAAATTTGAAACATACCTTTAGTTCTGATAAATTAATCAAATAAATCCGCTGAAGCTGATTTGATGTCAATTTTTTAAGCTTAAAAAATAGGAAATAGGACAAAAAAGAACGGACTAAGAAACTGCCTTGGCTATAATCATGTCAGAATGTTTTGTAACCCTCGCGTAACAATATAAAAGCAGTGCCTTTAGAAATGTAATTTAAGAAAACCGTTTGCATTTAAATCTTTGCACGTTCTCAATAGATTAGATGAAATGAGATGAGATAAGGACGAGTGGTTGAATACCGTCATGTTG
This sequence comes from Heliconius cydno galanthus, assembly GCA_036379175.1. NCBI lineage: Eukaryota > Metazoa > Arthropoda > Insecta > Lepidoptera > Nymphalidae > Heliconius > Heliconius cydno. The sequence continues at coordinate 662,368 of JAKRZM010001302.1, read as the reverse complement.
ATGTTAGCTAGGGCCTATTCCAGGAGGCGAAGATACTCCCAATTTACAAATATTTTACTCACTACTTAAAAATCTCCACTATTAAATCAATCTTTCACGGCATACATTTTGACTTACATAATACACGTTATATTTAATAACTATTTCGCTATAAATATAATTAGTCACGTAGTAGTAGAGTAGATCAAAGTGTTATAACAACACGTTTTCTGTTGAATTTTCATAGAACTTCATAGTTCAGTGTACATTTGCTCTGACATTTTAAAGCTTATACGTGACTTAATTACCGGGAGTCACCGCAGGATGAGACGAGTCGTGGCTCCACTGAAGCGAAATCTACGTTATTTCTATATACGAGTAACTCTATCTATCTATGCAACTCTAGTATCGCATTGACATTTGCTTGAACATATGCTATGGATGTTCTGGACGGAACACAACGCCTCCCACGAACCCATGAAAATTAATTCATATTATAATATAAACATATCAGTTTGATCTTCATCAATACCAATATCTCAGAAAACAAAGAACGCTGTCTTGCCACATTGTTTTTGCCTATCCTGCTATTCGAACAAAAGGGTAAAGCTATCGGCGGGTTTACAGTCGCACGCTTGTGCCACTGAGCCACGTCGGCCTCTAACTAAAATAACTTAGGGGTGGGAAATAATTTTGTAATCAGGACTCTCCAAGAGGGAATCTAAAGAGGGTTCGGATAGCAGCTGTTAACCCTTAACTACATATTTTGCTTGTCATTAAGAAAATACTTTGATATTTTATATTTAGACTAGCTTTTTCATGCGTCTTTGCCCGTGTAGCGGAAATGTGTAAAAAATTATTATAATCGTATATGATCTATATTACAACATGTTAATCGTTTCGCTATCGTTCATTGATAAACGGAGTATCCCATACAAGTTATCAATTCGAAACTCATGGAAAATGTACGTTGTGAAATAAAATTTGTGGCTTCACCATTATAATAATTGTTATATAAAATGACAAACTGGTATGATCTTCAATATTGTTATTTCCAATTTATAACGCAATTAGAATATGGTTGACAGTTGATCAATCAATAAATGACTATTCTTTCAAAGGTGTAACTAACGGAACCCTACTAAAATTGAATTCAAATGTGTTGTCTTCCTCGAGCGGCGCTCAAATTTAATGCCATTTACATACAATTAGTCACTCTTCCACAGTGCCACGACGGTCTCTTACCTATAATGTCTGCTCCAACTCTTCAGCCTTTCAAAACTTTGATTATCATCATAATTTGATAACAAAAGTCCGAGCGAATTCCAAAGAAGTTGCCGCATCTCAAAACTAACAATAGACTATGAACAATAATGTCAAAATTATGTCTAACTTTATGATTTATAATAACATTTAAACGCCCTACTTCTATAATAATCCTCCCCAGTTTCATTTAAAGGCTCTTTTATTTAATCTGCCATTCGTGTTCCTTATTACCAGGGTGCAAGGTTCAATTTTGATCTTCGTTTTAGCACATTCCAGCTTCCAACCTGTAAATGAGATGGTAACGCGGTATGAGATCAAATTAAAATTTCTTCATAATCTTATATACGGTATTATTCCGGCGAACATTCCCTAACCCTTTTAAATTTTATTACTATGTACATATATATACCTAATATCAAATATTATATGTTGCTGTCATTAACATATGTTTAGTTTTAAAGGAAACTTAGCATGTTAATGTAAATTATGTTTTAGTAATTCAATGTAATTTCTTCAAAATGTGTTGAAAGCTAATAGCATCTATAAATATTTTTTCTTAGATATTATTCAATCTTTGTATAAAATCATAATATTTTTATGATTCGAAAAGGTTAGTGTTTACAGTATTTAAATAAATTATTAAACAAAAAATAACAATAGAAAAACACAAATTAAATAATTTTATCAAAAAAGAAATTTGAGACTGCGATTTTTGAGATTCTGCCGTAGCGCTGCGCTGTGGCGATTAAAAATCCACTGAAAGAATCATTGTTATTATATTACCAGTGTTTCCTCCTATAATACTTCTAAAAAATAACAAAAACATAAGCAAAACAAATAGATTCATCAAATATACTAAAATTTTCTATTTTCAATTTAAATTAACTTAAAAACTGGTAAAAAATCATAATCAATCATGCGATGGGGGAATCCGAGCCGCAACCAACGTTGTCAGCCAACCACTTTCCACCTGCTCCACTGCACACTGCGGGGCGGCGGCGGTTAAGTAATGCATACTTAAAACAATAAACTAGTTATGCATCTTTCACAAACACAGTAAAGTTCAGAGTTCACGACGCTTAAAACGTAATAAGGATTATTTCCACTAGAAATCCAAGATATAGAATATTGTTTTGAATACTCTGAGGATAAAATTATGAGTTCTATTTTCCCGTACAGCAAGGATAGGCAGAAAGAACCTAGCATCAGGGTTTTCTATTTTCTACTCGAAAACAAAATATAACCACGTTGAGTGGCGGAACTGAACGCCATGTTTACTCTTATGATTTTGTTCTTCACATCTCACCATTTTAGAAAGATTTGGTAGGTTGTAGTGAAACCTAGCGTCATGTTTTTCAAACATAGCACCATATATTAAATATACCTTAGAAGGTGAAATACGTATATGAATTTTATTTGTATCCATAGCTATGGCCTTTCATGACAATATTGAAAAACATTACTTTATATAGCCTTCATGGCGCAGCGGCACAGCATCTGACTGTAAGCGTAATGGTTCCCGTTTAATTTTCATTTCCTCGCTCTGTTAACAGGACAAAGCGCGGCGTTAAGTACCACCACTCAACACGCAATGTCCCGACCCTACCCTGCAATATACAGGATCCAGCGTGAATACAATCTACTTTATATAGCATCACACTGCTGTACGTCAGTGCAGCAAGCTCATAACAGTGAATACGCTTTTAAAACAACTAAGCCCGTCGAGACTACCCCATATTCTGCAACGAAACGGGATAGAAGCACGACGCAGGCATTACTTATTTATAAGCTCCGTAAAATGCTTATTTTAGACGTTTTGCATGTTTTTAAGTACTTTAGTAGTCTGTAGATGAGAGGTTCTAGATTTTTCAGTTCTTTGTGTATTCTTCAGTTATAATATGATGAATTTCGGGAACGTTTTTAATGGAAAATAGAAGACTTCGATAATCTCCTTTGTGTCTTTTTATACGTTTTCCAAAAAAGCTATTTACAAATTACATAGTAATAATTCTCAGGAATTTATAGAAAAAAGCAAGGCGTGAGGATCAAATGTTGCTATGCTAACTCAGCCAATCACCGCTATATTGCCTAACCTGCTGCATGCAACAGCTGGGAAAGAACGTGAAGCTGCGTACATCATAAAACTTTGTAGGAACGAAAATATAACAAGCGAGTGTGGAAACAAAGTTAAGCGCTAATTTAGCGCTAATTAAGCACAGATGATTATAGATCTTAAGGGAAATAAAATGAAATTTGACAACACATCCCCAATCAATAGATCCAAGTGGATGTCCTCGCTGTAATAATATGCTAAATATTTCGTTCTTAATATATTATATAAAATGTTGTTTACTAGGCTAGTCGTCGTTCAGCGGCACAAGCGTGTAACTGTAAACGCGGCGGAAATCAACACCGCGCTTTGCCTCTTTACCAGAACGAGGAAAACATTAAATTTATTCCCTCGCGTGGGATTGTACTATCAGAAAGTAAACTGATTTCATACAGAACCAACTTTCTAACCTTTTTCTATTACTGTATGACTTGGTGGCAAGGCGCAGACGAATTTACTGGACTTAGAAAGTTTAAATTTAACAAGAAAACAGGGTTAGGGAGTGTATAAAAGTACAAAAGATACGATTTTTGGATATTCCTATGGGAATAGGAAATAAAGAGATTTTCTATTTTACGTCTAAAAGTTCACACATGCAAAGCTGTGGGCGACGATAAGTAGCAGATAACATGTTTAAACGTAAACTATACCGTCATGAAGCTCTAAACAACCATTACAGTTATATAGGGCTGTTGGTGTATCACTGGCCATAGCGACCGCGAGGCCGATGGGGATAATTGCTCTAATTGGGATCATTTACACTAAACTACGAATACTTGTAATATATTGAACGCTTTTCAAATAAGTTTTACTTGTGTAATAAATTAAAACATTTGTTTTTAAGAACCGCCTCAAGCCCACGCTTGTGTCCAAGTCCAAGGTATTGCTCTGAGCTACTCAACCTGCAAGTCCATGATTGCAATTATCTCATATCTGGCGCAAAACTAAGTTAGATATCTCTATTTTTAAAATTTGTTAAATGCTATAAAATATGAATAACAAAGAAGTAAAACATTAAGTTGTTTACCAGTAATCAGCAAATATTTTTTTCTCGCTATCTCATATTATAATTGCATCTGACCTACTTTTTAACCTTTTACCAAAATACAAGAAAACATTTGCTATTCCAAAATTACGTAAAAGCTTAAAACAATTTGTCTTTAGATCTGCATCCGGATCTTTAATGTGTACCTACAACCTCAATGGTAGTGCGGTTTGAGGTGAGATTAAAACAATCAAAATTAAACTTTCTTGCGTAGGATAATAGAGTATATATAGGATTGAATATATTCTGTCATATAATATTCTTTAAAGATAGGCTACGCTAGTGAACTCTCAAACACAACGTCAGAATAAGATCGATGGTTTGATTGCACGCGTTCTCGATAGCTCTGTGGTTAACGCGACGGTCGTCAGTTCGATTTCCACTCTCGTAGATACATTTTTAATATTTTCGCTTCCTCGCTCCAGTAACGAGGCACGGCACGCGGTGTTGAATTCCGCCAATACACGCAATGCTTCAGGAATACGGAAAGTAGAAATGAAGAACGAAGTGTCTTAATGAGAAACAGAGTGTCTTAACTCTAGGTTCCAAGGTTCCATCTTCCTACCCTGCTACGTACCTGATACATCGTGAAGCTCAAAAAAATTTAAACATATGTATGAGCTCTCTTATATAGTGAGGTAAAAAGAGAAAAGCTAGTGTTCAAAAACTTCATTCCCTACTTTCTACTTAATTTACAGGACATTGTGTGTCAAATGGCGGAACTTAACGCCGCGCTTTTAATAGATAGTGAAAACTATCCCGCACTGTCATAGTTTAGCATTAATTATTTACGAGCGCAATTTGAAACACTTAAGCTTTAAACGCTTATACTGAAAATGTTATATTTATCACTTTGTATATTTAAATAGAACATCAACTCAACCTAATTTTATAATACACATTAATATTTTTATTTATTTTCTACTTCAAAAGTGGGGTTCCGTACCTTAAGACGTAAACGGAACCCTTAAAAGATCAATTTGTCTGTTCGACTGTTAAGATGATTTATCTAGAGATCGCGTGAAGGTTAAGGCGTTCCGTTTTTACCTTTTAAGGTACAGAACCCTAAAAAAAAAGAAAAAACACATACAGTCTCATTGATAACATCCTTGTTTAAAAATCGGTCAGAATTATACATACACCATGAAGCTGATAAAGAGCTCCCTGTAAAATGTATCTTCCATACAAAATAAACTTGCCCTATTTGTATAAGATGAAAATCTATTCTTGTCTCGGAATATGTAGGTGCTCTGGAAACGTTATCAATCGCTTTTATCTCGAGGGTGTCATTTATTATCGGTATCTATGCTTATAGACACATATAGTATAATACTATAAATACTAATTTCTGTTATGTAAATTATACTTGTAGTGGCTCTCGACTATATAAAAGGGCGACGGTTGTGGGTTCAATTCCCACTAGCTATGGTAACGAGGCAAAGGTACTTTTGAAGAATATGCGGTGCTTTTATCTATTTTCCGAGCGGGTTATGGTCGGACGACGCGCGCTCGGGTTTACTAGTTTTTAAGAGTGCATTCATTTTCTAATTCGGACTCTCTCCACAGATACGCGAATATAGCGTTGAATCGTATGCGATATATCTATACTAATATAATAAAACGGAAGAGTTTGTTTGTTTGTTTGTTTGAACGCTAAGATCTCAGGATCTACTGGTCCGATTTACTTTGTTTTTGTTTGAAATTTTTATGAAAGCTGCATTCTTCAGAAGTGCTATAGGCTATATAACATTACATTACACGTATAAACTAATATATTTTAAAGTACTTTCTAATTTGACATGCAATTTATTCTGCCATGTTAATAACAACCGTCG
>JAKRZM010001302.1:603867-645781 GCA_036379175.1 Heliconius cydno galanthus | reverse complement strand
TAGAAAAAAAAAACACCCCACTCTATATGATCAGACTAACAAAACAAAATATTTTGAAATATGTATAACATATTCAGACCGTCCTAGCATAGGAGTATAAGCTTGCGATTATAATCGCGACGGTTGTGGGCTCGATCCCACTCGGGGAATCAAATATTTTATTTTTATTTTTTCAGCTTTACGCTGTATCCCGCACACAGAAGGGTAGGCAGACGGAACCTAGTGTTAAGACACTCCGTTCCCCACTTTCTGTCTAATTCTGGAGGTATTGAGTGTTGAGTGGCAGAACTCAATGCCGCTTTAATATTTTCATTTCCTTTTTTTCCTAAATATTACTAAAACTTATGATTAAATTATTTTATCAATTTAAAGTTAAAATTTACACATAGCTTATATATGTAAGTAATCTAAACAAAGAAAAATTTTTTTTAGCTTTACACTGTACCCCATTCATAGGAGGATAGACTGAGGGAACCTCGGAACCTAGTGTTAAGATACTCCGATCTCCATTAAGACACTTCCACTCTCAATTTTCCGCCGAATTCTTGAATCATTGTGTGTTGAGTGGTGGAACTTAATGCCTCAATTCAAAAAATAGCTTTAAAATAATAAAAAAAACAGTAAAAATAAAACAAAAGGTCACTGACCTCTCCATCATCTTCAAGTTTAATCTTCTTGGAGGATACTCCATCTTCATCTGGAGAATGCTCTCGTTTGATGGGTTTCTTATCTAATGTGCTGTCAGCTGCGGTGGGGTATTCAAATACTTCACTGTTTGAAAAAAAAATATTGTTTAATTTTTGTTTATAAGTAATTCTGTTATATAAAATAATTCGACATAGCTATGCATTCTCTAGAACAATGTGTTTACTTTGACAATGATTTTGATTTAAAAATTACAATTGTCTATACATATAATAAAAATAACTGATCGCTGTCTGTACATGGAACATCTGTGAGAAAAACTCTTATCGCAAGTATTTATAAATGTAATAGAAACAAGCCAAAACAATTGTTTTTAATTTTTTTTGTCTATATCTGTGCATTTGTATAGTAACCGTGTAACCGATTTTAATGCACTCTTACCTTAACATTTATTAAAATATGTAGGTTATTTGACAAAATTGGTACAAAATCATTGTTTTATTGAATGAGCTGAAGTTTTAGTTTCCAATTTTTGATTTTAAAATGCATTATTATTTTTACTAAACCACTAAAGTAATTCAGATTAGTTAACAAATAAAAATATATATTAAAGCAAGCAAAGCTGCAAGCAGGGTGTATAGTACAAAATAATCTTAGATAATTTACCTAGCAATTCTAAAATCATAAAACATATACTCACGATTTACTATGATATTTCTCAAACTTCGCCTTAGCTTTGCCTGTTCCGCTTATTCTCCTTAAATTGCCTTCTTCCATGAGCCTCAGTTTATTTTCCAATTTCACTTTATGTTCAGCACCAAGTTCAAAAGACACATCGTCTCCCAAAGCATCCACTCGAGTCGCTAAAGCTGCCTTAGCTGCTAACATCCTAGACATCTTTCCCTTATTTTTCGTACTACACTGCCCTACCAACTGCGCATGGTATATAAGACCATATTTTGGTGTATCTTTCTTAGTTTTTAACGCTCTAAATAAAGCCTTCTCTGCACCAAATATCTGTAAGGTAGAAGCAGGGTGCTTAGCTAAGTTCATCAATGACCCAGCATGAGCAATTAACCTAGCTCCTATATGTTCTCCAATCAAAACTGTTAAATTAGGCGCCATTGCCATCATTCTAGCTTTTAAGTAGTCCGTCAAATGTGTCCTATAGTCTGTGATAGAAATGATTTCGTCACATAAATGCTGTATATTCATTATATCATCATCAGAAATTTCAGTTCCCATTGATATTTCGGCAGCTTCCTTAACTCTCTCTTCTAAGTCTTCTGGTAATATGTCAGACAAATCTGTTTGAGCCGCATTGTCTCTTGTGCCCATAAGTTTAACTATTTTGACAAATAAAGTATTATCAGTTATAATTTTGCCGAGTTCTGGAAAATGCCAGCCGTACCACTCTCTGCATCTCATTACATAATTATTTAACTCTTTGTCTAAGTCATCAAGAAGACATTGGGCTTGAACAATCATTGTGTCAATTTTGTCAGGAGAAAACTTTAGTTTATATCTAGATAGCGAATGGGCTAGACCAAGTGCCATGGCAGTCATTTCCTTTTTAGGTAGCCCTGTTAGTAAACTATCCATTTGTGACCGTATACATCTCAATAACTCTTGCACATTTGAATTTGAAACACATTGTAAGTCAAACTTTTCTTTAATTGCACTCCCAAGCTTAGCATCTCCAACAAGTAACTGATCTTGGATATCCTTACAGATATGTTTTTTAAGAGCTTTCTTTAAAGTTTTAGATAATTTTCCTTCAATAGCTGCAGTAGTAGCTGCTAATGCTTCGGTGGTATCTTCAAATTTGATAAAGTTCTTTAATTTCACACTGTAATAAAATGTTATATTAGACAAAGTGCAACAAAAAAAGGTAGTCAAATAAATAAAATTAAGAAGTTACATTTTTTGAACATAAATTTACCATCAGTTCACTATAGTTGTAATCCTTAGACATCTATGCAAGAACTGCACCTAACTACATACTACACATACACATTTCAAGTGTTAACTATAAATAATGTGGCAGAATTATTTAGAACATTGACAAAGAGATAAAAACATTAAAAATTACATTACTATCACTTACACAGACGATGCTCCTTCTGGTGTATTGAACTCTTGATACAAATCATCTATTTGAGACAATTTGGATTCATCAAGTAACTAAAACAAAAAAAAATTATAAATAAAAATATTTGCTGTTATAGGAATGCTTGGTTAGATTCTACTTTTTTAAAAAGAAAGAGCATAACGGATGTAGTCATTCTACATGTGTAACAAGATGTAAATAAATAAACCCTGCTACCTAACCACGCATGTAATATATGCTAGTTTAGAAAACACACATACTATATCAAATATATGTATAACAAAGAAGCTATGAATCTATTATACTTCAATAAAAGTTAATTTAAGGTACACAACCCAAGTATTTCACATATTATTCTGATCAAGTTCTAAGATGCTCATTTTGCTCTTATATCATGTGCATTTTGTTGATGACAATTTACCATTACCTAAACAGTGTTATTAGTTTATTTAAATCATACTTATTATTAAAAATTTCATAAGACAAACATTGTTACCATACAAGTTTTAGGTTATAATTAACACGTGTCAGCGCTTACCTTAAATATAGCGTATCCCGCCGGAGTTTCAAACAACACCAACATGATAACAATTCAAAATGCACTTATCACGATGTAACTACAGTAAAATATAACGTTTAAATACAATAATGTACGAGTTTTCGCTATTTAACATTTGCTACTAGCACGACGCCTCAGCATCGCGGGAGGGTTTGACTTTGACAGGAGCCTAGCGTGCTAATCTTTTGACATTTTGTTCAAACATGGCGGTGATAGACGCTTAATTTTATATTTTAGAAGTTTGTTAGAAAAATATTTTGGTAAAATAAATTAAAAATTGTTGTAAGTGATAAATAAGGAATAAAATTTTGGGCATACTTTTAACATTTTTTCTGAACTATATAAGTTATACATTTTTCTATACATATATCCACTAGTTAAAGAAGTAAGGCATGCTTATTAAAGATGTGATAATGTGATTTATAAGTAAAGTGCATATTTTAAAAGTTGAACTATTCATAACACTAAATATATTTTGCTTAGTAGCTAGGAATATATTTTTCATTTTACTTCTAATATTTAGTGAAAAATAAATTTTACCCAAAAATACAATCTTGCAATTTTAAAAAACGCTTAACAGAATTTAGACATGATACAGAACCTAGTGATAAAACACTGCGTGTCCTACTTTTCTTTAAGTTTTTGAGGCATTGTGTGTTATCAATGCTACGCTTTACCTTGTACCAGAGTGAGGAAATGAAAATATTAAGTAATTGATTCCCTCCAGCCGTCAATCGTACCAACAACAGACCCGTTTATAGTCACACGCTTGTACTATTATATTACGTGTTCATTAAATTATCTTCACCTTCGATTAGCTTCTCATCTCTCTAGCGAATTAGACCGCGCATTAGCGATGTAGACGTAGAAAACAGAGTAAATAAAGGTTTACCCTGTTTGCTACTACAACAAATACTACAAATACTACTATTTTCATTTCTTTGAACATAATAGACAAAAAAGTATTGAAAAATATATCGTTTATTTGTTCATGACCTATCCTGCGGCATTGTTTCCAGGTCTATACGACCTGAAAACACAGCCGCAGAGAAATTTCTCAAGAAATCATAATTTTTGTGTTCGATAGTCCATTTATCGAGGAAGGCTATAATATATTCAAATAATATTTACGCAAATGGGTTAACATCAACACGTGTTATCCCGCAAATTGANCTTCATTTTATATTTTAGAAGTTTGTTAGAAAAATATTTTGGTAAAATAAATTAAAAATAGCTGTAAGTGAAAAATAAGGAATAAAATTTTGGGCATACTTTTAACATTTTTTCTGAACTATATAAGTTATACATTTTTCTATACATATAATATCCATTAGTTAAAGAAGTAAGGCATGCTTATTAAAGATGTGACAATGTGATTTATAAGTAAAGTGCATATTTTAAAAGTTGAACTATTCATAACACTAAATATATTTTGCTTAGTAGCTAGGAATATATTTTTCATTTTACTTCTAATATTTGGTGAAAAATAAATTTTACCCAGAAATACAATCTTGCAATTTTAAAAAACGCTTAACAGAATTTAGACATGTAGACATACAGAACCTAGTGATAAAACACTGCGTGTCCCACTTTTCTTTAAATTTTTGAGGCATTGTGGGTTATCAATGCTACGCTTTACCTTGTACCAGAGTGAGGAAATGAAAATATTAAGTAATTGATTCCCTCCAGCCGTCAATCGTACCAACAACAGCCCCGTTTATAGTCACACGCTTGTACTATTATATTACGTGTTCATTAAATTATCTTCACCTTCGATTAGCTTCTCATCTCTCTAGCGAATTAGACCGCGCATTAGCGATGTAGACGTAGAAAACAGAGTAAATAAAGGTTTACCCTGTTTGCTACTACAACAAATACTACAAATACTACTATTTTCATTTCTTTGAACATAATAGACAAAAAAGTATTGAAAAATATATCGTTTATTTGTTCATGACCTATCCTGCGGCATTGTTTCCAGGTCTATACGACCTGAAAACACAGCCGCAGAGAAATTTCTCAAGAAATCATAATTTTTGTGTTCGATAGTCCATTTATCGAGGAAGGCTATAATATATTCAAATAATATTTACGCAAATGGGTTAACATCAACACGAGTTATCCCGCAAATTGAGGACTCTCTAAAGGCATGCACTCAAGAACGATGTGATTGAACGAACGGAAACAAGATCATCAATCATTATAATATAATTATAAAAAATATAATATAAATTATTATTTTGTAAAGTGCTTCAAGATTTTTTAACGCAAGACATAATCGTCGAACAGTTGTTAATAATATTTTTATATATTTACTCTGTATCCTAAATACAGTTGGTACATGTGAGTGTAACACAGTAGGCAGAGGGATATAGTGTTAAAGCACTCCCTATTCCCTAAGTGTTCCCTATTTTGTGCTAAATTGCGTGTTGAGTGGTGAAGCTCATCGGAGCTCGATAATGAAATCATTCCTCTGGATAAAAATGGAACCCACAACCGTCGCGTTCACAGTCAGACACTGTATCTGTGCCGAAGCCCCACGATGGCCTCAATATTATTAAATCTGATTTAATAGTATCTAGGGAACAATTTAAGAAATTAGTATTTATATATTATTTTCGGAAGCTAAAAGAATAATTTAGTTAGTTAAGTCGGTTAGTGCTACCACCCGTGTACCTTTTATATCTTGTAGTGTGGCTGTATAAAATAATGTAATTGACACATTAGCAATTAAAAATAATATCCCGCGTTTTGTTACGTAATTTTTTTGGAAATAGAAAAATAAAAAAGAAGCTTTCGCCAAAAAATATAGTGTTAAAGTAACTAACATAGTAAGCTTATTTCAGCGTGGCCATAATGAGTTTCTAAAATGTGAGTAAGCAGAATCGGCAGGGTCCGGAAAACCGTAAATTTAGAGGTCAACGAAGGAACAAGGGAACGGAACTATTACAAGGTAACGCACAGACCCGCAGGAACGTGAGCAAAATAGAAAAGTCCATGTCATTAAAGCTATTAACCGAATCCTATTATATTGGATATTTAATAAAGTTACTTAGATTTTGTTTTTTTTACCTAAACTATATGTATTAAATTCTTAATAACGTTGTCCTCTTGGAATGCAGTGTTTCCTCTATTTAGGGCATCATTTAGTAGTATTTAGTAGTATACTAATATTAGTACTCTATTTAATTTATTTTCTTTTCTCTGCTCTAGTGACCGAAGCGCGCCATGAAATTCCGCAGTTCAACAAGCAATTTCTCGAAAAATTCGGGAACGTAGTGCCTAAACACTGTCTACCTACTCTGTTTTGCGAGATTTCTTTCCACCCATCTCGCTGTAACCTGNAGGTCAACGAAGGAACAAGGGAACGGAACTATTACAAGGTAACGCACAGACCCGCAGGAACGTGAGCAAAATAGAAAAGTCCATGTCATTAAAGCTATTAACCGAATCCTATTATATTGGATATTTAATAAAGTTACTTAGATTTTGTTTTTTTTACCTAAACTATATGTATTAAATTCTTAATAACGTTGTCCTCTTGAAATGCAGTGTGTCCTCTATTTAGGGCATCATTTAGTAGTATTTAGTAGTATACTAATATTAGTACTCTATTTAATTTATTTTCTTTTCTCTGCTCTAGTGACCGAAGCGCGCTATGAAATTCCGCCGTTCAACAAGCAATTTCTCGAAAAATTCGGGAACGTAGTGTCATAACACTGTCTACCTACTCTGTTTGCGAGATTTCTGTCCACCCATCTCGCTGTTACCTGTATATATAACATGCTTTGTTTCACGACAAAAAATATTTGACTGTAGCAATATTTTTGCTAGTCCTTGTTTGTGATAATAACAGTTGGGACATTAATCTTTCAAATTGCTTTTGTCTTCAGCAATTTTTTTGTTTTGTTTTTTCATGTCTTTCCATATCTTCCATGTTTTACATTATAGACAAATAGAGAGCTCATCGAGTCACTTAATTGTCACGTGACAATTTTATGTGTGAAGGACGGGGCTCAACGCCGCATTTACTTAAACAAACCTAAGAAATGCATGTATACAATATGTTTTAGTTTCTCGCTGTATCCTGCATATATAACAGGTTAAACAGAGGGAGCTTAGTGTTAAGAAATCTCAAATCAAACCCACACTTCGCATCCAATTTTCGACTCATTACGTGATGAGCGGCGGCACCTAACGCCGCGCTTTGTCTTATTACCAGAGCTATGAAATTAAAACTTTTACAGTCAAACCTAATACCCTTAATAAATAAAAAGTAAATATATGATAAATAAAAATAGCCATATCCACACACAAACATCAGCGTGTTTGCGTACAAATACTCGCAAATGGATTTACATTTCCAACTCAGCGCCATTCGCTTGGAAATTGAATAACCCACCTGAAGGCGTGCACTCCGAGCTGAATGATTGAGTGAATGGTTCCTATCGAGCGAACGAGTGCCGCATCAATCAGACGAGAAAATAATCACATTTACTTCATTCAATCCGTTCTTTAGGTCTTTAAGTAATGTGTGTAGGTACTTCATTTGTGGCCCTTATGATAAATTGAATGAATGAATGGAAATAAACTGTCTTATAATGCTTGGGATGTATAAGGAATGTAATTCGTAGTTATGAAAAATAAAATTTTTATATACAAGTACGTAGCCTTTTGAAATATAAGATGAAAGGCTTTTCTTAACATGTTTCGTTTCAAATTGATTCACATATAGAAAAATGTTAAGTAAACACCACTGAGGATATAACTGAAAGGTTCTACTTACAATTCTTAGGTTTAGGAATTATTATTTAATTCTGAATAAGACTGTAACATATATAAAAAAGACATAATGCCGCGTTTAGTTCTGCCACCGCAGTGATAAAATTTAAAAAACTTTTAATCAAATCACTTCTTTTTCTATATTTTTTAATATTTGGAATGAAAATATCTTCGTCTATTGTGTGCTCGTCACAATTGAATATTGATTTTGCCGATCACGCTTTAAGGAGTGACTTTTGAACGATTTTTCACATGACCTGAAAGCTCTCTAGTGGAATAATCCCATGATTATGAAGTCAAAAGTGTAAGTATGTTGGCTCACCCACTGTCAAAACTCTTGGATTCATAGGAATATAGCCTTTATAAGTACCCACTCCATGACTAATTAAAATTTTATTTCCTTATAACAATCTTTAGTGTAAACGCATCGCCCTATTTCCGCTACCTTGCTTATTAAGTGACAGTACTCAACGCCGAGCTTTGTACTTTTTTTGCGGTTAAATAAAATAAGGAGGGGATGAAGAGGGAAGAGTTATTAAAGTAATAACAGCAACTACCACCACAAGCATCATGAATCAATTTATATCGTTTTCTAAAGGTTTCTTTGCGTAATACCCGCCCTCAGCGTCCCGGGGGTATTACATAGATAACATATGCAACGATTAACCCGCGCCGCGGTACACTTAAGCAAATTGCGCTATTACCGACGATCAGATCAGACACCCGCGACCTACTTGCGAGCACGGGGATGTCTACTTAGGTATTACGTTGTAACATTATATAGATAAAGTGATAGAGTAAAGGAAAATATCAAAAATAAATGGAAAACTGATTGTAAATCCGACGGTGGTGGATTCGATTCCCACTCTGGAGAATTAATTATTTTCAGACGGACAAATTAAAATATTACATTTCCTGCATTAACCTTGAGCTATGAATCTGAACTATTCAGACACCCAGCGTTTTTAGTTTTTTTATCTGATTTTAATCCAGTTTTCTCAAAATAATACATGTTTTATTCCTATCAGTTTATAAATAAAAAAAAGACTAAATACTTTCCTATGCAGACGAAGTCGTGGACGAATTTTGTTGCCTCAATTCACTAAAGAATTATTTATTGTATCCCGCATACTAGGCATAGATTCTTTTTGCCAGAAAAAGCAAAAAGCGACTTGAAATAGGTTAAATTAAAAAAGTATATAGTAAATTCTATAACGAATAGGCTTAAAATTAAAGCATCCATTAAGTATAAAAGGTATTAAAAATTCACACCGCTGTTATATTTTATACGCTGTCATTAAACTTAGAGTATTTTTACGCTGCCGGTTTATAAACACAATGGAAACGAAAAAAACATTACTTTTACTGTAAACTAAAATAATATTTGAATGTAGACACAATTTGAATTAATCAAATAAAAACAATATTATCTATATATGATGATAAGGTATTCCTTATTATCATATATAAATAATATTGTTTTTAGAACACTAAATAAAGTACACGAATTGTATGGAGGTACACCAACAGTGTGATCGTTACAAGTTTGTATAGTAACAGTTATACGGGAGTAAATAACATAGTTTATGTAACGACTTTGGCAGACGCTTTGGCACTTCAGCGGTCCCTTACTCCCTACGCCCTGACTGTAAACACGGGGAATACTACTATATGTATATTTTATATTAGATGTAACAGAGACAAAGGGAGACCTCGCTTGACCTTCGAGAACACGGTAGAGATGAATACTGGAGGAAGGTCATGGAAAATGCATAATCCTCCGAAGAGCTTTAATGAAGAGGTTGAGCCCGCTAGGGATAAAGCGTGAAGCTTTCGTCACTGACTCTCTCCACGAACCATTCTAGCTTTACGCTGTATCCCTCACATCGCATAGTAGGGAACCTGTGAATCCAGTGTTGGTGAAGGTAAAAGAAAACATTTTATTTCTGTTCTCATCTATCTCTTTAAAACATAACTACAAATAAAATAACCAAAATCCTTCAATAAATGTCTCTAAACGCTCACACGCGCTGTAGAGGCACAATAACATAAAAACTTTATATAACGCATCTTCTTTATTATTGAATACGGAAGCTTGTTTTTGTCACATCTGCTATAAATATGGCATCATACGAGTGTTTCCGATCAGAATATAACGTTACAGGGAAAACTTTTCTTTAGCTAATAATAAAAGGGAATGGCTTACGCTTTATATGTATTTTTTTCATAGATAACAGTTGGATAATGAAATGCAATGCCATGTTGTTTTTACTTGTTTTTTCCCGCATACTAGGGTAGAGTTCACCCTGCTATACAGGAAAAACATTTTTTTTACTAGAGCAAGGTAAAACAAAGAACGAGGTTTAGGTAGGCTACTCTTTGTTACCTGCGGCTTCGCTCGCGTTATTAAATGATACTTGTATCAAATGACCACATCACAGTAATTACATACGTACAGTTGGTTAATTTGAAACCGTTAGCAAAGCTCTTGCACTTTATAATGTTAGTCGAGCTTAGAAGGTTTGCTAGCTTTTCTTTAAAAGTATTATCTAGGCAGTGGATTCAAATTGGAAAAAATAAAACTACAAAGATTTTTTATATATTTTATACGTAATCGCAACGATAAATTATAATTAGTAGAAAATAAGGCACTTATAAGGTCGGCGAGTGGCCGGTACAGGCTGAGTTATTAGCACGAGGCTACATACTGGAGTTAACATTAGGCGATCAATGATACGATCTTTGCGCGCGTAACACTATTATTTATATAAGCAATACTCCTTCGTGGCACACCGTGCAGTGGATGATTATGTGTTCAAATGCAGATGGGATACAAACAAAAAAATATAGCCCTAGACGTCACTTGTTTCTCTACGCAATCCTACAAACTGCAACATAAAAGCAAATCAGCTTCACGCGGTATCCCGCACACAGCAGGGTAGGCATAAATACATATATATGTCATTATTAAATCATAAAGATAAACGATATATTAATGGAGCTTACCAATAAACCTCAAAATGGAGTTATAGTTGTAGAATTAATTACTATATGAAGAGAAATGCTGTCTATAATTTAGTGCACACGTAAGCTCTTACCCACAGACGATGTACGTCATACATACAGGGTGGTATGTATGTGGTTACATACAGTTGTATTGTTATTAATTTACAAAATCAATGTAAGCAGAGATGCAAAAGCAAAAAGAAATAAAATATTTCACATTACCACCATACAAATATACTAGAGGCCAGGAGTGGCGCACGGGCACAAGCTTGTGATTGTAAACGCGACAGTGTGGGTTCGATTTTCAATTAAGGAAATTAATATTTAATATTTTCATTCCTTCCCTCTGGTGCGAAGCTCAGCGTTGAGTTCCACCACTCAACATTCAATGCCTCCAAGATTCGGTGGAAAATGAGGAACGAAGTATCGTAACAGTAGGTATTCTCTGCCTTCTGTGTGCGGAGTTAGTTGCTTATGTAAATTAAAACTCTTTATTATGATAATGGAGATTAATTTGCATAAATGCTATTGTATAGTCTTAAAGTCTACTTGACTTGAACTGAGCGTCGTGTGTTTGACGTGTTTGTGTGCAGTACTGTTAGCTTTTAGTTTATACCGTTTTATAACTTTATATACATGTCTATTGAAAACCGGTGTGTTACGTCTAGGTTACAGATTTTAATGTAGCGGGACTCGAACCTTTTTTTTATGCTTGTAGATATTTTTGTTTCCTCAATGTATCAATAACAATAAAAATAAAGAAATTTTAAAATACTGTTTTTATAAAACAGAATTTAAATCTTATGAACCGTCTAAAAGGCGCGGGTTGCCGCAATTTTTTGTACAAGCTAGATAGCTAGCTTTTTTTAGATTAAAAAATATAATTTTCATCTGTAAGTGCGGAATATGAATTGAAGATAAGAAAATATTGAAAATCTATATTGTATAGTAAGTATTTCTAATTTAAAAAGTAACTATTTCATATTCTTTAGCTGAGTAACTGAAGTCATGAAAGTTATTAGTCTCTCAGAGTTTACGAGCGGCTGAAGGATTCATTTCCTTCTGAGTACATCATAATGGAAAAATGCTAACACGGCAAGTAGAAGTGCTAATTATTGCAAACTTTTGCTGCCTTTAATGAAAATATACTAGGTTTATAAAGTATAGTACGAGCGACGAGTCGTGGCCACTCTGAAGTTAGGCTTTCTGAACTTTTGCGTTTTGTTCAAAGACAATAATCAAAATAATCATCTACAGCTAGCTACAGGGCGGCCACGGCTTATCGATCTTACTGTATTTTATAATAAGGGGATTGCCCTAGAAGCTTCTTTGCATTAGAATTTCTATGGGGAATTTCATCATTTTAGCACTGGGTCCCATTTGTCCAGGTATCCATACAATATGCAGAATAATTAGTTTTTGACATGAACCATTTCAGTATCACCATACTAAATAAGTTTTTGCAATAAAATACTATCGGAGTCACTGATAATACACCGTGTAAATATCTAAGGGTCGAGGGTCAAAAACAATATTTGTTCACTTTTCCCTTGTAAATAGAAATGAGTAAAGTTGTTTTTGCGCCTTCGAAACGACGCCGGAAGTGATTTAACGGTAAAACAAACTCCAATAAGCTTGACTTTAAATTTAACTACAGGGCCCTTTGATTTCCGTTTGCCCAAATTATTTGTATATTGATTTTCTTAGTCAAATATTATTTCTGTTTAGGAAATAGTTTATTGAGAGTGCGGCGCTTAGTTTCGCTGCACAATACACATTGTCTTAAATTTGGGCGGAATGTGAATAATGGAGAGTCTCGATACTAATTCCTTTTTGCTTACCCTGCGGAATAATATATTTTTAATTAAAAAAAAAACAGATTCACGCAGTTTTATTTATCATCAGGCAGCTATATAGGAGAATTGTGCTTAAAACTGTTCAAAAATAACTGATAATGATTGAATAAGACGATGTTTAAAAGAAAATAGAACATTACTTACAAATACAATAGTAAAATAATTTATTAACAGTCTTGAACAATCCGTAGGATGCTTTTAATTTCCTGGCTCGAGCGACCGGAAGTATTATAAATTGGAATCTTCAAGAGAGTTCAGAGGTTTGAATGACTTTTTTAGTTTTAGCAATTTATATTTATAATTGTACACTTTATTAAGCGTCTTCATTTATCAAAAGACCCCTATTTCATTTTTGTCGTATTTAATGCGTTAAGCGAAAACTTTCTACCCTTTTGTCAAAAATTACTGTGGTGCATATAGAGAAGGAGCGTGAAGCTAAAAACAAAATATGTTACGGATCATATCTACTTATTAAGGATTAAAATAGAACTTTAAAACTAAAACAAAAAAGGCCATTAGTACGTCCAGATTGACTACCAAAAAGCTTTTAGGCAAACTTATCAGGAGCAAAACACATTTCGCTTTACGAGCAGTCTCAGGGCGACTGAGTAAACAGTCTTACCCTCTGGCTTCTAGGACTTGCTCGTAAAAATACCGAATAGAAAAAACCTTAGTAGCTACTAACAGGATATTTTTTTTTATCCCGTATTTCCCACACAACAGCACAGAGAACCTGGGTACCTAGTGTTAAGACATTACGTATTGAATGGCGGGACAACGCTGCGCTTTTCCTCTTTAACAGAGCGAGAAAATGGAAATATTAAATATTTTCTCATGTGTTAATCGAGCCCCGAACTTGTCGTGTTTAAAGTAGCGCGGAATCTAGTGTCAAGTCAGTTTGTTTCGCACTTTCCACCGGATTTTCGGGGCATTGCGTATTGATTGGCGGAACTCAACGCCGCGCTTTTGCCTTGGACATAATAGTCCATTCCTCTCATAGGAATCGAACACACAACCGTCACGTGACAGTCACACGCTTGTGCCCTTGCGCCACGACGGCTTCAAGAATATAATATAAAATGAAATAATATTTCCATTTCCTGATCATGTTAGCCGTAACACGGCGTTAAGTTCCACCACATAATACACAAATGCCTCTAGAAAATAGAGAGTAGATTTAAAGAAAAAAACCTCGTTTGATATAACGCGTAACACACTAGTAGGTGTATTGTATCGTAAGGCGATGTGACCAGTGTATTAAGCGGCCGCTCTCATGTCGGGGACGGCAGCAATTTTCATTGAACATAATAGAGCCAGCCCGCAATCCGATTACTTCGCTACATTGTCTACGAATAACCGAAATTCACTGTGCACGTTGTGTTGGACTAGAATTATTGATATTTCACAGGCCTTTCTGATAATATCACTTTTAAATATAATAAGTTTCTTAGTTTTTGCGAAAAGAATAAGAAACTTATTTTATTTTACTAAAAAGCTTGAAGCTGCTTTTCTATTGTCATTGTCGCAGTCATAAATTGGACGGAAAAAATATGTTATATGTAGACTATGCGTCCTATTTAAAAAAAAGAGGTGTGGGGTTGAATCCCATTACGTTCCAATTTTTATACTTTTTCTACCAATAATAATATTTTTCTTTAAAAACAATATTCTAAATTCTAATACCAGCAACATTAAAATACCCGCAAATCCCCAACATGTTTAGTAAATATGACATCATTTCGAAACCAAATAAGCATTATTGTAACGACATGAGCGCGGCCCTAATGGCCGGCATTCATCCGCCGTGAAATGCCCTGACCGCGGGTCCACGTGCTCGTGCCGTACATAATCTGTACTCCGATAGCTTTGATTATGTGCTGCCACTGCTTGCCAAGCAGAAACTAAATATATGAAATAGATATATCGTAATGTATAGGTGTCTAACTGAAATAATGATAGTGGGTTGGATTTTTTTCGGGTAGACAGAGAGAACCTGTAAACTTTGTGTTAAGATACTCCATTTTCATTACGAGATCTCCATTCCCCACTTCCTACCATATTCTGAAGGCATTGGGTGATGAGTGGCTAATTGAGGTCGTGAAAATATTAATTAATTTCCTCGAGTGGGAATCAAACCCATAAACGATTACAGTCGAACGCTTGTGACCCTGCACCACGCTCGGACACAATGCAAATGGTTCAAAGTTTACTTAGGAAATGCTTACTTTTAAAAGTCCTATTTTAGGAACAATCTAAGTGCGAGCGAGCTAACGACATAATAAGAAACAGTAGACTACATCAAAACCATTATAATCTCAATAAAAGGACTGTCTAATATAAAAGTATAGGGAATGATTCTACTCGTACCAGTAACACGTTATTAGCACGATCAACTAAACAAACTCTTCGACTTAATAATATTACTATAGACGTGTAAGTAGTTTATGAGTGATACATGTCTCATTTATCTCGTCTTTTCCATAAAAAATATGTCTATTATTATAATCAAATCTGTGAAATGGGGGCCTCTGTCCCAAATACTGTTAAGCTTACAAAACTCACGTGACACTGAGACAGCAAATGATGATCTCTAAAGAGGCGACGTAACGGACGACATGTGACCAGATGTGTGTCACTATTCATTAGTTTGGATAAAACACCGAGTGTTTATGGCTGTAACATAGTGAAAATAAATAATATAATATTATATTTGGTGTTATTTCATTACTTTACTATTTGTTCTTATAGTTTCACGCTGTGAGAATCGAACCCAAGGCCGTCGCGTATACTGGCACTTATGGCACTGCGCCACTACGGCCTCAAACTTTTTCAGAACTTTGAACCTATAATATTGACAAATAACGATCTAACTTCTCATTCTACCACAGAGAAGTATCATATACATAATGACTAAATCGTTAATTCCAGGTCTAAACCAATTAGCGAGATGGATTAACGCCGCTATCTATAATTAGATAATTTGTGGCGGATCGTAGATTAGAGGCCTTTATGACTTTTTAATTAATGTATAATAATAATTATATTATAATAAGTTGTCGTCGTCTTTAAGGATAAAGATATGTGTTCATCTTCACCCAGGAGAAGTGAAAAGTACAGTGCCTACAGAGTCCAGTTCATTGTGTAATGTCTGTAATTACATTGAAACAATTTAAATATTATAAGAAATTAAGTATAATAAATATATTTAAATATTTTCTGGGTCATGGCGTAGCGTCACATCGTTTGGCTACACACAACCAATGGGGGGTCGATTTCTACTCGTGGATATAATTTAATTTTGTTTATTATGAATAGAGATGAAGCAGAGCAGAACAGCTAATATTACATTAAAACACTTTTGCCTAATTCCTCTACCATTACTCCAAAAGACTTTAGTTGTCACCATATTTCCTGTTCGAGGAAGCAACCTATCTATAATCTAATATACACATGGGACAGTTTCACCGCATCCTTTATGCATCTCGGGGGAAACAATCACTGTACTGATATACGAGTACGAGTACGTGGGAGATTCTAAGCAGTTTGTGCTATTTGTGGTGCTCAGGCAGGCCGCAAGTGTCTGTATTTTATTTTGTGTTAAGATTAGTTCTAATGGGACTGTCTAACTAAATACAACAACAAGCACAATTGGTATTTTTTGATATACAAGCATTTTAAAAAAACAAGAACATAAAATGTCTTGCAAATTAGGATAGAAAGTGTCTTAACACTAGGTTCCCTCTGTCTGTCCTGTTATGTATATACGGGATACAACAAGAAGCTAATTTTCTTCTTAACTAAGAGCGGAGAGTAAAGAACGCAGTGACTCAACACTATGTTTCCTCTGTTTACTCTCCTATGCGTGAAGCTGCTATTCTTTTTTTTGGAACATCTCTTAATACAAAAATACGCTGCTTAAAGTTTTAGAAATCGGAAGTTACCAATTTGACCTAACTCAATTGTCTTTTTCATTAAAAAAGAAAGTATTTTCCAAAGAAATTTTCATAGCCGTTTTTTTTATTAAGTTTGATTGAGAAGTTTGGGATTTCTTTAATAATATCAAGAGACAAAGTTTGATGAGACGCCGAATACTTAAACGAGTGATAATGACTTGAATTTTTTGTGGGAATTCAATTTTTTATATTTTAACTTTGCCTGCCTCCATCTTTTAGGGAGAAACGACAGGGACGGAAGACATAAGAGTTACATTTTTTTTGTTAGCTCCGNACTATAGACGTGGAAGTAGTGTATGAGTGATACATGTCTCATTTATCTCGTCTTTTCCATAAAAAATATGTCTATTATTATAATCAAATCTGTGAAATGGGGCCTCTGTCCCAGATATTGTTAAGCTTACAAAACACACATGACACTGAGACAGCAAATGATGATCTCTAAAGAGGGGACGTAACGGACGACATGTGACCAGATGTGTGTCACTATTCATTAGTTTGGATAAAACACCGAGTGTTTATGGCTGTAACATAGTGAAAATAAATAATATAATATTATATTTGGTGTTATTTCATTAGTTTACTATTTGTTCTTATAGTTTCACGCTGTGAGAATCGAACCCAAGGCCGTCGCGTATACTGGCACCTATGGCACTGCGTCACTACGGCCTCAAGCTTTTTCAGAACTTTGAACCTATAATATTAACAAATAACGATCTAACTTCCCATTCCACCACAGAGAAGGATCATATACATAATGACTAAATCGTTAATTCCAGGTCTAAACTAATTAGCGAGATGGATTAACGCCGCTATCTATAATTAGATAATTTGTGGCGGATCGTAGATTAGAGGCCTTTATGACTTTTTAATTAATGTATATAATATAATAAGTTGTCGTCGTCTTCAAGGATAAAGATATGTATTCATCTTCACCCAGGAGAAGTGAAAAGTACAGTGCCTACAGAGTCCAGTCCATTGTGTAATGTCTGTAATTACATTGAAACAATTTAAATATGATAATATTTGACACAGCGTTTGGCTATACATACAACCAATATATCTATTTCTACTCGTGGAAATAATTTCATTTTGTTTATTATGAATAGAGATGAAGCAGAGCAGAACAGCTGATATTAAATTAAAACACTTTTGCCTAATTCCTCTACCATTACTCCAAAAGACTTTAATTGTCACCATATTTCCTGTTCGAGGAAGCAACCTATCTATAATCTAATATAGCGCTCCCAAGTCGCTACAGTGGGACAGTGGGACAGTTTCACCGCATCCTTTATGCATCTCGGGGGAAACAATCACTGTACTGATATACGAGTACGTGGGAGATTCTAAGCAGTTTGTGCTATTTGTGGTGCTCAGGCAGGCCGCAAGTATCGTACTTTATTTTATGTTAAGATTAGTTTTAATGGGACTGTCTAACTAAATACAACAACAAGCACAATTGGTATTTTTTGATATACATTCATTTTAAAAAAACAAGAACATAAAATGTCTTACAAATTAGGATAGAAAGTGGGAAAGAAGAGAACCTAATTTTCTTTTTAACTAAGAGCGGAACGTAGAGAACGCAGTGACTCAACACTATGTTCCCTCTGTTTACTCTCCTATGCATAAAGCTGCTATTCTTTTTTTTGGAACATCTCTTAATACAAAAATACGCTGCTTAAAGTTTTAGAAATCGGAAGTTACCAATTTGACCTAACTCAATTGTCTTTTTCATTAAAAAAGAAAGTATTTTCCAAAGAAATTTTCATAGCCGTTTTTTTTATTAAGTTTGATTGAGAAGTTTGGGATTTCTTTAATAATATCAAGAGACAAAGTTTGATGAGACGCCGAATACTTAAACGAGTGATAATGACTTGAATTTTTTGTGGGAATTCAATTTTTTATATTTTAACTTTGCATGCCTCCATCTTTTAGGGAGAAACGACAGGGACGGAAGACATAAGAGTTACATTTTTTTTGTTAGTTCCGCCACCAAACGCATAATATTTTGAATTTAGGAGGAAATTGGAGAATGTCTTGACACAGATTTTTTGCTTACGCATATAGCCGAATGCGGAAACCCCTGTTTTATTATACAAGATATTTAAGATAAATATTGTATAATGAGAACACAGATAAAATATCGATATAGATTTCCAATTGTAGGTATCTAAGTACAAAAGGCTGACCGACAGCGGTCTCGGTATCGTATTCACCGGCTGCGCTTCACAGTTCAAATTGGAAAATTGTACGTCCGCACTCTTGCTATTGCACGCTGTTGCGGACCTCACTTAGCGTTCCGCACCTGAACAATGACTATCGATATATTTATTTATTTATTATTTAAAATTACCGTCATTTATTATGATTATATAATTTGATTCACGCTTCAATCTAGGGTAAAGACACGTCTCTAAAACTCTCTAAAATTCTCTAAAATTGGACGATAAAAGAAATAGATTCTTTTATCGTCCAATTTTAGAGACTTTGCGTGCTGAGTGGGTGTCGAATCCACAACCATGGCGATTGCAGCCAGACGATGTGTCGCAGTGCCACAACGAACTCATTTGATGTTCTATCATCTCAAATACGGCAGGTTAATATAATTTTTGATATAAAATGAATTCACAGGAGTATATTTTCAGTTTAACAATTATATTATATTTGAGAAATACTATAACAAATATTAGAACTGCAGAATCCAGTATTTGCTAATTTAAATCAGTCTTGACCAAATTAATTTCAAAGTCAGGCTGACCACATTTCGAGTATGCCAGATTATGGACTGCCTTTATTAAGGAATACGAAGGCGCATTTTCAGTAGCCTTTTGCTTCCTTTGTCATTCGACAAGAATTTGTAAATTTTAAATCTCTAACCCCTTTTCTAAAGGTCGCACAGCAACACAGCGAAAATCTATAAATGCGAATAAATAATTTTATTTATTTCTTCACAACAAGACAAGATTTAACAAGACAAAGCGTGACGTTCAGTTTGGAGAGTGGAGAACAGAGTGTTTTTATGCGAAACTCCCTCCGCCTCTCCTCCTATACGCTGGAAAAGCGTGAAACTGATATACCTACTACTTTTCAAGGATTCAAAGCCTATGAACAAAATAAAGAAAACCGATTTTCTTATGTTACGCTTATATAACAGTGACTCGCTCATTTTGCTGCAATCTAAACGTTGCTGCAAGTCACTATGTTATTCTATTTTATTTTCCAGATGCTCCTTTTTCAAATATAAATTTTAAAGCTCCTTAAGTAGTATTTAAAAATCCTACGTAAGATATATTAACCTAAGAAAAATTTTCTGCGTACATCACTATATGCGAGTATACAACGTGAAAAAGAAAAAAAATCACATGATTTTAGTAGCCTCTTACATTAATAATGTATTGACAATACAATGCTATCATAGGATAATCTTGGCACCTTTGCACAAGAGACAATACGATGAGATTAGAAGGAATATATTACTTAGTGAAAGCTCCCATCATACAAAACAATCATAACGAATTACAACTCGTAACTATAACAATATCATATAACATATACCTATATGTATATATATATGTATGTAATATTGTAACACCAAAGTTAAATCGTATCGTAACTCCTCCGGACATATTTACGATAATAACGAGATCCCAAATAATAAAGCCTATCTCTAACTGTTATAATTGTAACGTTTGTTGATATTAAATATTTATTGGCAGCATTTTGGGAGGTTTACTAAATATAACGTTGAAATTGGAGCAGTGTGTGACTCTTATGATGGTTGGGAGTTCAATTTCCAGTTGATGGAAGGATTATATATGTATATATTTACACTTCCCCTCTCTGACAAGATAAAGCGCGTTGTTGATTCGTAATTATTCCTAACTGGAGGTCTCGAAAACATAATTGTATTAGCGAATAGAGTAAATTTTGGGGCAAATATTAATAATAAATGTATTATAAATATAAAAAAAAAGATAAACATAGCGGAATTCAAAGCTACGCCTCTTTGAAACGACCAATTATTTATTTTCAATTAAAATAATTTTGATTTTTTTTTATTTGACTACTCTGGGCCTTTAAAAGGCGAGGCACAGTACACATGTACTGTGTGGCATCTGCCCTTGGAGATCCATAATGACAAAATGATACAGGCGTCTAACTGCGCGTACCGATCGTCGTTATTGTTCGATCGATGTTGGCGTTTACATACGCGGCCTTTTCATGTTTAAATATACGAGTTCTAAAATAACATTAATTATTGCAGAGACAGCCTTATGTCATTCCGTTCTTTACGTACTGTTAGATATATTTACTTCGAATCCCATGACCCCTCTGCTAACCTTGCTTTGTGTGACTTGGAATTTTAAAAAACTTAATAACTTACGTTAGTAAAGAATACATAGGTATAAGTATTTTTCTATAGAACCCCTTAGGGGAGAACCCTCAAAGAGAAATATAATATAGTTATATTTTCTAACTGCATTCTTAGAAAATAACTTAGTAATTACTACGATCAAAGGTAACATGTTTTATTTATATGACTTTAGAATATTTTTAATACAGCTTTGGTAAAAAAAAATCTTAGTTATTACTTATTTAATTTTATAATTACATTTTTTTAATAAAAAAAGTAGTAGTATAATATACTATTTTCATTATTAATTATGAAAAAAGTATATCTATATATATAAAAGGACTTGTCCTCACTGACTGAGGTAAGACGCACGCACAGCTGTAACCGCTGTGCGTAGAAACGTGAAATTTGGACAGATGTTTGCTTTCGTAATCTGGACATCCACTAAGAAGGGATTTTGTTTGTTAAATTTTAACCTTAAAGGGGTAAAATAGGGGTTGAAAGTTTGTATGGTTTTTTTTTAAATCGACACTGATTTTTATAAAATTTTAAATTCAGACTCTGAAAAGTATTTAATTGAATACATGTTTCATGGTTTTCTAGAATTCTCCCCTACGGGTGCAAATAAGGGGTTGAAAGTTTGTATGGAAAACTCTTTAAATCGCCACCGATTTTTATAAAATTTAAAATTTAGACTCTTAAAAATATTTCATTGAAAACATGTTTCGTGGTTTATTAGAATTCACCCCTAAATAAGCAAGCGAAGCTGCGAGCGTCCACTAGTTATAAATATAAATCATACTTTATCCATTACTACGTGCTATTTTTTCATTGGATTGGATTTAGAAAAACGTAAATAAAAAAAATAAAATTTAAATCAATACCCATGCACAAACTTAATCAAAACTAAAAAATGGAAAATAATACTTTAATTGCTTCAAAATAAAAATTGTCTCATTTTTAAAATCTATTATCGGTGCTCTATACATTCGAGTATATTTAAAAAATGCTTAAGCTAGAACCGACTGCAAAACTTTTTAAAAACCTCCTTTTTAAGTCCAATAAAAATAAAGACTAAATAAGCATTCTAGCCAACAAAATACATGATTAATCTTGAAACCATTGCCAATACGTAGCAATATGGCGTAAAAAATGAATGACCGCGTGAACCCACCAGGAACAAGAACAAAGGTTTACGTTATACGTCGCTGACAAAAACCTTCATAATTGAAACTGCCCATACATTTTCGTAGTTCCGGTGCGACCGGGGACGTTGTTGTGCTGCTTTTGTCACTTTTTGGGCTTTAACTTTTACAAATTATTACACATATTGTTTGGAAATAATTGAATTTCGGTATTGATTCGGTTCGGGTCAGGTTTTTTGGGTTGTAGCTGTTGGTGTCAGCTCCAGTCAAGTTAAAGTTCTATTTAAAATGTATATTCTTTTACTTTTTTAAGAAAATATAAATATATTGAAAACTGCGCCTCTTGGTTTTTTAACTAAAACTTTTTTTGCTTCACGCTCTATCTCGCATATAGCAGAGTATGTGAAGTAAATCTAGAAACCTACTGTTGTGGACTCCGTTCCCATTAAGAAAATTTCTAAAATCGTATACGAAATTCGTGGTGGCGCAGTAGAACAACGTCGATGTTATGGGTTCGATACCTTATATTCAATTAATATAACGTATCGAACCCATAACAGACATTGAGATTTGCCGTTAAAATTTGCCACTCTTTATATGCAAAGTTTCTAAGTTTCGGCAGAAATAGAAGGGAGTGCCTTGACTACTACCTACCCTGCTATGAAGGAAAAAGAGTGAGGCTGCTTTTTTTAAGTCAAAAGAAATACATAATCCGTGGCAGGTTTCTGCTGAAACTGAAATGTTCTTCAAGTTGTAATAGTTCTCTCACAAATGAGAAAAAGTTCTGCAACTTTTGCGCGTTTTTCCCAAAGTTTTTGCTTACAGAGAACTTTCGAAAGCACAGCCAGCTCTGAAGATGTAAACAACGTGGATTTTGTTGTTGAAGATCGCTTTGTGACGCTATTTAGCTTTATCTAGGTTGTCTTTGATTTTAACGACGAGTCAAAGTTTCGAGTCACTTTATTAGAAAGAAAGTTGTTTGAAGACGTCAAGTAATTTTAAATATCGACATTTAAGTCATAGCATCACAATAGGACTTCATGTGACTGTAAACGTTATGGTCGTGGGTTCGATTCCTATTTGGGTTGAGTTTTGCTATTTAACACGGAATGTCTGTAATTAGCTGGTCAGGCGCCGTAGAATAACGATATGTTACTTGATCGACGTGACGTAACTAAGCTAGGATACATTTGGCTGTATAAAATGAGACGATGCAGTGAGGCGTTGAGTTCCATCACTCAACGCGCACTACCTCCAGAATTCCACGGAAAGCGGAATACGAAATTATCCTTGTAGAACGGAGTGTCTTAACACTTTTTGCCTATGTTCCCTATACCTACTCTGCTACGTGCGGGATACAGCGCGACACCAAAAAGGTTGAGTAATAACTAGCCTGTACCTAACTTGTAAAATACGAGAGACGTGTGCATAAAGTCTCTGTGCGGTGTTGCAAACTGTAATAATTCTAACAGCGTTTCAACATTATGCATATATTTCATATTTATAGTTGCTGGAATAAATTTATTTTCATGAAATATGACAAATTTATATTCTTTGTTAAAATATAAACATAAAAAAGCCGTCGCGATGTATCTTCTCGGTTGTATGTTTAAATCCTACCGTACCGATATTCGTGCTTTAACATTAAGTTCCCTCTGCTCACACTGCAATATGCAGGATAAAGAGTAAACTAATTTAAATATTTCACTTAAAATTATATGTTCATTTTACTAAAATAAATATTGCTGAGAACGGAGTTTTCTCCCTCTATCTAGCCACTACAGCTTAAAGTACTTATATACAATATACATGCATATCTATGTACCTACTTTGTTATTTTTAATTTAGTTGCACCTTAAAGCTATATCAGGGTACCTGAGAACTTTGGCTCATTACCAGAGTGAGGAAATGAACGTACTAAATATTCCATGTGATCAAGTGAGACTCGAACCCACAACCAGTCACCATTTAAACATATATTTAAAATATTTATATCTTCGATCTACCAAATGAATTTTTAGAACGTTGTACTCAATTCTTAAGTTGTATATATACGGTTTTTTCAATTTTCCGAATGGTATTTGAACTAACAAAAATCTTGTACAATTCAAATAAATATTCCCATTTTTTGCCCAATTTTCGATGGTGGCGAACACTTCATCTGGCAAATGAAAATAATTGAAATATCATTCCTCGAAGTGAACACACAACCACTGTGCCACGACGACCTCAATCATAATATCAAGGATACTTATTTTTCTGGCTCCACTCTCCTTTCCCCACTATGCATCGGATTTTAGAGATATAGCGTGTTGAGTAGCGGAACTCAACGCCGCGTTTTGCCATGTTTCCGAAGAAATTAAAATATTGAATAATTCACCCACAACCTTGTTTGAATAACACCAGGCAGCGTCACGACACCCGGTTACATCATAATATATTATCATCTTATTTCTCGCGCGTATCGCGACGCGAACATAACCTTATTGAATAACGCTGAAATAGTAACACATATCTCCGGAGCCCACAGTGCTCGAATTTGTAACACCGATATCCCGCGATATACTCCTATACCCAGGAGCAATATTTTAAGGGATCTACAATTTACGATAAGTATGCTTCTGTCGAACATAGCCTTTGTAGCATTGATACAAGATCTATAATCGAATAATACAATATTTCACACATGGTAGCAGGGTTACCAGCCGGTTAAGAATATCAGGATATTTTTTAATTTCTTTTTTATGGAAAATTTATAAGGCAAAGAAGCGTACGGGTCAACTAATGTTAAGTGATCACCGCCGCCCATGATCCCGTGTAACACTGGTTCGAATCCATTCGAGGAAATGAAATATTTAATATTTTATTCACTCTGGTGTTGATGCAAACCGCGGCGATAAGTTCCGCCACTCAACACACAATGCTTCCAGAATTCAGCTGAAGGTTGGTTTAATGTGGACAGAGTGTTTTATTACTACGTTTCCAGGTTCCTTCCGCCTGTTCTCCTATGTACGGAAGATAGCGTGAAGCGAAAAATATAACAAAAAAAGAACATTGACCATTAATTAACAGCGTATAAAATTTTATAACTGACTGAAAACATACAACGTTTAAGCAAAGTGGGACTCGAACACACTTGTGCCTCTTAGAAACCGTTACGGCATACGTTCCCATTAACGTACATCGAAATGCTGTGCCAACTCTGTAGAATTTTTTATGATTTTTTGAGAATCATATTTATTAAATATTTAAATAATATTTAAATTGTTATTCCGTTTGAAAAAATGCATAAATATTTTTAGAAAACATTAAAGATAAAAAAAATCAAATCATTATCGTTCGATATTTTTAAACATGGCCACCACAACGAGCGTAGAGGGGAAATATGAAGGTTGTTCTGTCACTCAGCATCCGCATCTTAACGGGATACCGAGATACCTCTGAGCCGCTACGCGATGGGACCTTTTGAAAAACACGTTTTCCTCACTATTGGGTTATTAGGTCGGCCTATTTGATTTACGTTATTGGTATGTGAAGTTTGATTATATGTATGGAATATTTTGTTATTTGATACAATATGTAATCAAATTCCACATATAGGCCAGTCGTGGCGAAAAAGGTACGAATGCGACTGTAAACACGTCAGGTTGTGAGTTCGATCCCCACTCGAGGAAATGAAATATTTTGCCCCCGTCGCTTGCGGGCACGGGGGGACTATATATATTATATAGATAAAAATTAAAAACCTCAACCTAGAATCGAATTGACAACTCCCAAACGTATTACACTAACTTTAAATTTATTTCTCAAATACATCGCTCGCTTTCAGCGCGGGTGCCATAGAGGCGACGTCGGACAATATTTGCTGTCGCAAACAAATAACGCTACTCGTTTTTGTTTCTGTTGAACGGGAATGTTTTTAACTGGAAGATAAAATAACTCTTCTAAACAACTTTTTCCAGAAACGTATCCCTGGGATCCATTTACTAGGGGTGTTATTTTGTTCAGGTTCACGCTGTATCCCACTGGTACAGTTAAGGCACCCCGTTGTCCACTTGTCGACCGAGTTATAAGACATTGATTGCGTGTTGAGTGGCGGCAATCACTATAGCACTTTGTAATGTCAGAAAGGGGAAATTAAAATAATTCATTAATTCCAGTGCTACGTATTTAACCATTTTTTAATTTCACGCTGTCTCAAGGTAGGTAGAGGGAACCTGGAAACATACTGTTCCCCACTTTCCGCCGAATTCTGGAAGCATTGTGTGTTTAGTGTAACTGAAAATATTTCATTTCTTCAAGTGGGAATCCAACTCACAACCTGTCACAATTATAGTCGCACACTTATGCCCCTTTGCCTCGACTAGCCTATATATATTATCTGCTTTGCGAAAAATATAATAAGAAAAATAAAAGATAAACTGATAACCCAACATAAGTATACTAAATCTCAAAGTTAGCGCTAAGACAACTCCTAAGTATCCGTGCCAGCTTTACTTGCGCGTGGATTATACGATACATGTATTGTCGCATACGTTGTGTATTATTAAACGAGTTGGGTAAAGTTTATTAAAGTGCAGCTAAGTTAATTAAGACTGGCCAGAACGACTTGAATATACTTGATAATTTCTCAAGAACTAAGAAAAGAGGTCGTCCTGGCACCGTGGAATAGCATCGGAATGTAAACGCGACGGTTTTAGGTTCTATTTCCAATCATGTGACTAGATTATTCATTTACTCACCCTGATAACACGACAAAACCTGGTGTTGAGTTCCACCACTCAACACACAATATCTTAAAATTAAATAGAACATGGAGAGCGGCGCCCACCTTCCTAAACGCAGGTTATAAATTGAACAATTTTAAATATCAATCTCATATTTCAACCCGCAATGATCACACAAACTTACAAAAACATTCTCTTCCCACCACTAAGCAACAAGTGATCACTTATCATGTCCATTTTCATTCATAATTTATATTGCATTAAGCAAAACAAACACGTTCTACTCCAGCCCCGGGGCATCAACACAAAAGACGGTCTTCCGCACCCAAAACACAGGAAGCTATGAGATTTAAAATTAATTTTAGATTACTTTGCCTTTACCGAAATGATCTAAGTTTAATTTTGATTAGAATTAAAATATAGGAAAAAAAAATAAACTTATTAGTTTAACATTAACAAAATAAATTTAAAGCAAAAAAGTAAAGTCGATTTAAAGGTTATAAATGAAATTTTAATACAAAAAGATTTTTTTGGACTATTTATAAAATTAAACCTTTGTACTTAGGCCACTTTTAGTTAAATGCACAGATTTTATAATGAATTGACAACGCGGGGAACAATCTGAACGAAATTATTCATTTCCCAATGAAATGAAACACGGAATTACACACTACTTAAAATTAAACTAATATTTGTATGTTTTGTAAAGAGCTACTTTTAATGAATATTTAAGACTATCATCAATTATTTAATTAACTTTGACAACGCCTAAACTCTTTTAAATTTAATTTATAATGCATGCACGCATTTTAAAATAAAGTTTAATTATAGATAAAAAAAATATAGACCTACACGTGGCAAAAAAGCAGCCTCACGCTTCTCCCTGCAAAGCAGGATAGGCAGGAAGAACATTTATTCATCCTATCTTTTAGCTCAAATTATTAAAATATTACAAGTTCAATGACACTATTTACTAAGCAACGGAACTCAACGCCGCGTTTTATTTTTCCACCAGAGCGAGAAACTGTTAATAATTAATCCCCCTGAGTGAGGATCCAACTGACAGCCTTTCTATTTAAAGTCAAACGTTTTGGCACTGTGCCACGACGGCCTCTAGACTTTTAGAGGTTCTTAATAAATAATTAGGCCACTGGGCGAAAGGTGGCAGGAGATTGAGGTTTTACGACCGCCAGTATTAGCCCCGCTATTATGATAACAGGTCGACTAAAAAAATTTTTTATACCTTCTGAATTTCTTATTACTTCAATATTGTAAAAGCATTTTTACAACTTTTGTATATAGCTTGATGTTTATCTATAACCATTGAGCGGAACTATATTTTTTTAGATGTCCTATATGTTTTTTGCATCCGCATGTCTAATATAATATGAAGCAGCACATGCTGTCAACATAAGCCGCCATGTCTCAGGGGGCCAAGCGTGCCACTGTAAATATAACATTTGTGGGTTAGATTCCCTCTTGCGGAAAATGAGGAACAGAAGTGTTCGTTTTAATGGTGAAAGGAGTGTCATAAAACTAGGTTCCCATGATCGTTCAGCTTACTATCTAGCTAGCTATGTGCGGAATACCGCATAAAACTAAAAATTTATCAACGTGTAGAGGTAATTATTTATCGACAACAACCTTAAAAAAACCATTGTAATTCCTTAAGCACAGAACTATCAATACTAACAAAAGTTCTAAGGATTAAATAGAAATGATGAAATCTGATAAACGCTGGAAAGGGATAAGTTGGTTCAATCCAAGCGAACTTTCCTTATTGTGAGACGGCCCGCAGACGCTGATTTTCCTTTGAATTCTCATAATAAATAAGATCGTATTTATTGGAGAACTTTTCTAAGCTTTCGTTCCTATCGCGGCTTTTTCAATTTACTAGCTAATTTGCTGTTATATTTTTACTTGGTTTTAGATTGTGAGGTTTTGATAAGCTTCTTTTAAAAGTAGGTAAGTCGTTTTACGCTTTCTGCCCAAATACAAGACAAGGTTTATAGAATTCAGGAATGCCCAAGCTTCCAATTCTTCTGTATATTATCTGACATTCACTCAGTTTTAGATAGGTTTTTTAGCTTTACGTTAGTTAGCTAGTTAGTACGTTTTTAGGTTCACGTTGTATTCCAACCTGGGAACCTAGATTAAAATACTCAGTTCCCATTAAGACACTTCGGTTTCCCATGTTCTACCGAATTCTTGAGGAATTACGTGTCAAGAGGCGAAATTAACGTCGCACTTTGCCTCGTTACCAGAGTGGAGAGATGAAAATATTTTATTTTATTAATATTTCATTTCCTCGAAAGGGAATCGAACAATCGAACTGATCGCATGTACATACACATATTGATTCCATCCAACCACACTGTACTTTTCCAGAAAGAAAACTAATTTAGATATATTTAAACATGACCACAATAACAACCAGCATTCCTTTTGATTTTAAATAAAATGTTAAATCCCACCACCCTATAATGGAATGGCTGCCACAAAATTTATTTTTCATTTGTATTAAGCGATATTGAAAATTCCTCTTGCGTTGATGTTCAGTGGCCTAGTTTTGTATTTTATATTTTTATAATTGTATATAGCTTTACATAATATTTATTACTATACACGAGTATACACGAGACTCGCTCTGGTTTGGAGGCAAAATAAATTCATATAGCAGGATAGGCATAGAGTCAAGACGCTCCTTTCTCGACTTTTCACGCGATTTAGAAGCATTGGGTCTTGAGTAACGGACTTGCCCTTTGCCTTGTAGATGGGGGAGGGGAAGGAAAATATTTAATTTCGCCGAGTGGGAATCCGTTTAGGGGAATGACACGTTTAGAGTCAGATTTTATCCCATGGCGCCATGATAGCCTCATATTGGAAAATATTTTTTCATGTATATATTGTAATTTATAACAACTTGTTAAGATTCGTTCCCACAACCATTCCATTCAAGAAAAACTGTGCCACTAATTCAGAATAAAGTAATTTCTTTTCAGCCCATCCCAAGTCATAACTCAGCCTCTAACGACCGCCCTTGGCGCTTGATCGAGAACGGAGAAGTGGTTGTGATTAATTAAAATTGATAGCCGGGTGTGGGGCGACACACAAGTGATAGACATAAGCGTGTTTGATAACCCTCTAGGGACAGACGCTTTGTTTGCCCTACCTTGTTCTTTGAAGCTAATGATTGGTTCTGACGTTCAGACAATGCTTGTTAGATATGAATATGTGAATAGCAAGGATCTGTGTCAAGTGCGAGTCGTATAACTTGTAAAAGTTGACGAAGTCAAGTTTGGGGGCATGAGCATTTATTTTGTCCGAAGTGGACTACAATTATAAATTTGGAATAGTTTTTATCTGGAATATAAATATTATTTTTCGGATATTTTCTCTTATCTGTATTGTAAATTCTTACTTCATGTCAAATTTCATTACTGTAAGTCCACGGGTCTTCGACACGACTCTCTATAGGCTACTATTAAGCGCCGAATCAAAGTGACATAGAAAATGCAGTAGAAACGATATACAAATGCATTTTTTGCTATGTAATGCTTGCATTTTTTGATTGCGTTGACTTAAAAGATTATCTTTTTTGTGCCCCAAGGAATTTGGGAATCGTAAACTAGAGTATTCGTTAGACTCTGAGAAAAATAGTCGTGACATATGGACAGGATACGGAATTTATTATTATTATTATTATACAGAATCTTAAAGAGAACAAAAACTGTGTAATATATAATCTTTTTCCGAGATTGTCAAGCAATGAGTGGTAAGGGTGCATAAAGAGAGGACTCCCCGAGATTCTCCGAACGATAAAATGGGGATTTACGTTTTATAATTCAAGCAAATAAAGTTCCGGGTGGCTACTAGTCCCCATATACAATTCATCCAACAGAAATCTTTGTGATGTACACGGTACTCTCGATGCCTTCGATGTCTAAGACAACTTCCTTTAATGTCGCTTATGTAAAACATCTCCTAACTTAATCCACTGTATCGCTACATTCTTCTTGACTTAATTGGAAAAACTGACGGCTTGAAAAGTCAACGTCAGGTAAGTAATAAATAATTCAAAAGTCGGGGATAGAAGTTTGAGTTGAGGCGGTTGGAGGGAGGTTCTTTGTCAAATTTCAGTAAGAGTTGTGGCTTATCGAGTTTATGCTTAGAATATTTGGTGAGGATAAAATCGTGGGTGACTTCGTTTGTGTATTCTTGGGGTACGATTAAAGAAATCTTATGAAAACATATTTTTACTTGATAGAGGTGATTATGTTTTGTTGTATATTTTTCGCAATTTAGTAGCATTATATAGCTGTATTTTAATGTTTATAGGTGAATTGAGATCATTTTATGTATTTCATCATTTCAATTACTCATTTTAAAGTGTCCGAGGTAACTCTAATCACAAATACAATGTGTAATACCAAAAAGATTAACGTGATAAATCATAGCCTATACGCTATAGGTCCTGTATAAATGGACTGACTGACTGACTATCTATTCAACAACAAATTCTTTAGTTTTATAATATCAATACACTTATAAATTAAGCAATATTGTACCAGTATGTACCTACATTTTTCATATATCATAAAGATATATTGAAAACTAAAGAAATCTATAAAAATACACACCTTTTGTTCGTATAACATTATTAACCCCATTAAGACCCCCAAGAGAAAAATGTAAGATAATGCTTCATTACGAGAGGGATGTTGGGATGAGGATAATCTATCATCTCCTTACAATGTACCTTTAACACCATCCTTTGTATTACGTTATATAAAAATATCATCATTTATATAAATAATTTCCTTTCTTTTTGTTTGGTTTCAAAAGGAAAGGACCTGACGACCTGAAACATGGAATCCTAGTTCAGGCGTCAATCTCTTTTCCATTTCAACATTCTGTCGCCGCGTTAGAATATAATCATTACTACTGAAGATTTTTACTAAGCAAATTATTATTATGATTACAGTTTTCCCCCGTCTCCGCTCAATATTCGAGACATTGTATTTAAAAGGCGAACCGCAACGCCACGCTTTGTTTCTTTGCTTCTTCACTTTTAAATAATTCACTTCTACGAATAGAATTGGAACCCACAACCTTAGCATTCAATCAGACACTGTTCCGCTGCACCATGAGGGCTACAATATACCGCCTCATACATATGTTCCTACAAATAAGACATTCATACAGACATCGTCACTATGTATATAAAAAGCTTGAAATCAAAATCAAAAGTTCATGTAGCATTGTATGTACTCGTATTTTCTGCTTTAGTTCTCTAGTTTGTATATTTAATGAGCGTAGACGGTCGTTACAGCGACCTACATACGGTTCACTTTAAAAGTGGAAATAATTGACATCCTCCTACTTTATTGGCGAGAAATGGTTGTAGATTCGATTCCATTTGGGGAAAAGAAAAATGCTATATTTTCATTTCCCCGCTCGGGGAACGAGACTCATGACTCATGCAGCAGGCCAAGTGTGGGAATGTAAGTGCATCGGTTGTGAGTTCAATTCCTACTCGGGGTGATAAATTATATTAATAATATATTATTTTTTTTATATTTTTAAATGTATCTTTTTTATAATAATTTATATTTAAAAATGTAAAATTGACTAACTAATTTAATAAAATTATATTCTATTAACCCCTTATGGTAAGACAAAGTGCGATATTGAATTCTGCCCTCAACACGATATGTCTCGACTGGAGTGGTTCGAATTATTTTTACACTGGGTTCAAGTTTCTTACTGCTTTTTAAAAAAACTGGCCAAGTACGAGTTGGACTTGCGTATAATTTGTTTCGTATCATTGTCCATAAAAACTGCAAAAAAATAATGTTTGCCGTAAATTAAATATTTGTATATTTTATTTTTTTAGAAAATATAAATGTCAATAAATATTTCATTTCCTCGAATGGGGTCGAACCCACGACCGTCGCGTTACAGTCACACCCTTAAGACGCTGCGCCACGACGGCCTCAGTTATTTTTTCAGTGTTTATTAGTATTGCGACTAATATTAACTACGGTTCAAACAGACAAACGTACAGACGGACGGAGACCAGAGAGTTAGGAACAGGATCCCATTTGACCCTTTGGGCACGGAACCCTAAAAACAGTCAAATAATTACGCTAGTTTTAATATGCCTAACATGTATTTGGTTTTAGTTTCAGTTTGAGTCACGACGTAAGCTGTGCCCCCGAGCGTCACCCGGAACCGGAAGCAAGCGCACGTGTAAAGCCCAAACTAAACTCATTATGGGAACATTTGTTAGCGGATTTCAATTAAAACTGTTTTACACTGACATTGTGTTTGTTTGGTGAATTGTTTGTGTTTGTTACGTATATTTTATGTATAGGTACTGTTTACCCCGCTCTGGTGGAAATACCCAACCTAACACACAATGTTGTCCTAACACACACTAGGTGCCCGATACAGTGTGAAGCTATAATTTTGTGTCATCACCAAAATAAAAATTTGAATCCGCACATCTTAAGATAACAGACAACCCTGATATCTTCTTCTATAAACCACTAAACTTTACATACAAAATATTAATACAGTTTCAGTATATGTTAAAATATCTATTATTGTATTCGTAATTTACAATAACCTAACCAAGCATTCTACAATATTTGGCATAGTCAAACAGCTAATGCTTATTTTCATTTAGCTACACGCTTTTCCCGTATAGCAGAGTAGGCAGAGGAAATCTGGAGACCTAGTGTCTTAACACTACGTTCACATTAAACACATCTGTTCCCTCTTTCCGCCGAATTTTTGAGGTACCGCGTCTTGAATCAGAGCTAGAAGGAAAGCTCTAGAGCTTTCCTTGCTAGATTCTCTCTGCCTACCCATACGTACATGCCATACGGGAAACACCGTGAAATTGCTTTTATTCGTGTAACTTTCATATTTTATTAGCAGGTTACATTCAGCAATTTCGGCTTTGTCACGTCACGTTAGACGTCACAGAAACTCATTTTAAAAAATATATTATAATAAGCTCATCTGTTCATGACATGTAGAGTTGTTTCTCGTGAATGAAATTTCGTGAAAATGAAAATCTCATTACATACAAAACATATCTAAATAATAATTGTGTTTATACATTTTAATAATTGTCACCGCGACCTCCTTGTGAGTAACTACCATACTGTGTGTCTCTTTATTGCAGATTTCATAAGCTAAGTTGACTTTGCATATTAGGATATGCGCAGGGTTCGTATCTCCGCAACATTTATCTGGTTTTTTTTCAATTTTCTTCTGTAATACCCACGTATCGCTGTTAACCCTGGTACCGGCAGCAATACGCCTTTCCACATCCACACATATAGTAGAGTTGGATACTGCACAAACTTCTGCTACTAGCATTTTTATTGCTCTTTATTTCACGTTTAAATGTCACGCAAAAAGTAAGAAATCCTAGAAAATACAAGAAACGCCGTCCTAAATGACTAGTTCAACGCAACAACTCCACCATTCACAGTAAAATTAACTATATTATTTTTACATCATGTTAAATAAATATTAAACTTTCTAAGGGCACAATCAAACAGATTTTAATCCTCATCCAGGCCATATTGAGCTCATCTATTACTTTGTAATAAGTTTCAAACTCCTCTGTCGCACCGTTTACATCTGGAGGCTGTATAATTAAACGGACGTAAGAAAACTGTCATCTTGGTCAGTGTAATTACTCGTGTGCCCTGATTTCCCCGGGGTGGTGGGTCACGCCCCGAGCGAGCAAACTCATCGTTCCATTTATACCGAACATCCCCATTTTATTTGGAGATTAAAGAATTTTTGGCAATCATTTTAAAAATTACTTTGACAGGAACATACAGATTTTTTAAAAAGTTTCTTAATTTTTATGGAATCCAAAAATTTTATTTTATTTATAATTTCACCACCATCATCTCAACTCTTGGTATTTTTGTAATCTTATAAGGTTTGGCCGGCAGACAGTCAAAAAATATTGAGGCGTTGTTCTGAGCATGGTGAAACGAAAATTAACGTTCACTTTTGAATAATCAATTAAAATAAAACGTCATGCTTACTTGCAGATATAAGTTCTGCAGAGGAGAGCCGTCGCGAAGCTCAACAGAAAAAATATCATTAGACATTACGTTCCCCACTTTCTGTCCAATTTTCAAATGATTGTGTGTTCAGTGGCAGAGAAAAACCAGAAAAAAACAAGGAAATGAAAAAATCATTCCCCTATGTGTAAATCGAACCCATTACCATCTTGATTATAGTCAGAGACCTCACATAACTAGAATTTAAAAAACAGATAGATACTTGAGAGAAAAAGAAAGAGTTGCAATCAATTAATAAT
The DNA here is from genome assembly GCA_036379175.1 of Heliconius cydno galanthus. Lineage (NCBI taxonomy): Eukaryota > Metazoa > Arthropoda > Insecta > Lepidoptera > Nymphalidae > Heliconius > Heliconius cydno. Next base: position 610,285 of record JAKRZM010001302.1, on the reverse strand, counting down.
TATACAGCAATCTTCCACCACTAATTGTCGCGACCTCGCGTCGCCCGCGGGCACTCGCAAATTGGACAAAACAATTTCCACCACCCAACCTTTTCACACTTGTTTTTGATGAATATTTTGATAAAAGCATTTCATTTTGCAATTTAATGACAAAAACTGTTCATTTCTTATCTCTTGGTAGAATTTTAAATTAAATTGCAGAATGGTTAACAATTAATTGGGACGTCTTTGTGGTATATTTGAAGAGAAACAAAATAGTATAGTAACTCAGAACTATAAAAAGTTATCAATACATGTAAATGTGTGGCTGCCCTTATTTTATCACCAAATAATGATTTTAAATAAACACCAATATGATTATATATTAATGCATATACCACCAACACTTATTATGTACGTAGATAGATGAGATTGATTTCCCAAAGGAGGGCTGACGGTCTCACGCAACACTCGTGCCTCGTTGTGTGGATCCATAGCTACTTGCTTACTTAATCAACAAGATATTTAGGTAATAGTATTGTTTTTGCAACTTTCAACATGACTGGATAGAAAGAACTCCGTTTTCAATTTTCTATGAACTGGAAATGGACTTTTGGAAATTGACTTTTTTAGCTACACGCTGTAGCGCACATAGCAAGGTAGGTTGAGAGCATCTGGAAACTTAGTGTTAAGATACTCCGTTCCCCATTAAAACACTTCGATTGTCTTCTTTCCGCCGAATTCGAATTCGAATGGAAATAATTTAAATATACATATTTTCCCTAGGGGAGTCAATTTCCACAACTATCACCTATGCACAACTACCTCTCAGAGGCGGTTAAGGCGCAGAGAAGCTGCATCTGACTATACACGCGATGGTTGATCTCGACCTAGGAGAATGAAAATTCATAAATTATTCTCATTTTCACCAGTCCTGACGCAAGGTACTGTAAATGCAGATGCAGACAGGTTGTACGTTCATTTTCCACTCGAGAAAATGAAATAATTATCCAGAATTCTGTGGAAAGTGGAGAACGAAAGTGTCTAAATAGGAATGGAGTATCCTGGTAGATAAAACAAGGAGTTGAGTTCCACCACTCAACATAAAAATGTTTCGGCAAATCGTTGTAAAGTGAGAATTGGTGTGTCTAACACTGAATGCCCTCTACTTACTCTGCTATACAAAAGATAAAAGATAAAAAAGCGTGAAGCTTCTAAAATCGTGTCATAGTAGCAACATTTTGGAACTTATATTTAAAATAAGTTAATAAGATGATATTTTTATAAAAAATGGAGAAAATCAGAGGACATTACATATGTATATATGTTTAGTTCCCTCAATCTCAATGTGTTGAATTAATGCACTATTTACTCGGCGACTCCTCTAGGTGTCTATCGCTAAGTGACAATAAATAACAGCTGACTCTTAGAAGTAAGAGCGTAATAAATTCTCGGTGCTCGCGTTAGATTTATACGGGGAAGATAAAAAGAATCTATCTATTTGTACCGTCCCAGTCGAATGTGGGAGAGATCTTGTTTCTTAGATTTTTTATAAAGTTGTTCTTTTAGCTTATCTTTTTGCTATTCTTATTGTACATGCAATGGATGCATTTTGTGTTGGCCAATTGTGAGAATTCTCACCTCGACTCACACTTAGCCTAAACAATCAGTTTTCGATTTCTTCTAAAGCTGGTTACCACGTTCCACGGTTGCAGTATAACGAATTACAGGCACATATACCGTCAGCTCATCGACATCAATAAACCGTAAAGCCGTATGTGAAGACCAAAAAGTATGACGTCTTAAGGCAGTTAGAGTTGTGGGCATGCTCATCGTACCTACGATGGTTGATCCGCGGTTGGTGGCAGCTGATAATATTATCGTTAATCATTTGGTGGTCCATCTTCGAATAAAAATATGTCTGTAAGATATTGTAGCACGATAAAAACGTGCTATAGCGATTACTCTAAAGTTTCTAGTTTTGATTCTTTGAAGCATTTTTTGTGTGTAAGTTTTTTCCAAGGCCTATTACAATTTAAAATTAAATAAAAAAACGTTTTATTTTAAAAAAAGACAGTTTTATTTGAATAAAATAACGAATCGGCCGTGTAATCGAATTAGCCTAGAGTTAGGCACGCTCGGTCAAACGTAACTCGATTATTCTATTTTTTCATACTTTGCGAGCACTACACGGTACGGTTAGATGTGCTTTATAAATATCGATATTTATTGAATCAGTGAGCTTTTAAAGCTCTGCCTAGTAAAAGCTTTATGGTTGTTAAAATCGATTTTGATACTCAATAACATTATTTTATGTACTTAAATGTATATATATTTCGTGTTATTATATTTTAGTTTGTTTCATAAGTAAGTGATAGGATACATATACATTTCAGCATATAGATTTAAAATGAATATACAAATAGTTGTCCTGCAATCATGAAATTGGTACGGAACCCTCTGTGGGCGAGCCCGACTCGCACTTGTGACCGATTTTTGCTACATAAAAAAAAGAGATTTCTAAACATCTCAATAATGAATGCGAGCTATTTATAAAATGACTGCCTAAACATAAAAGAGCAAGGAGCAATTTGGACGAAATTTCCAAGATAAAATACATCTATCTAAGTATACATCTAGGTATAAGTATTCTACCAACGTTCACGGTTGACGGCTGTAACGACTCGTGAATGCGGGATTCTTTAAAAGCCTTTAATCTGCACCTGCTTTCGAGGTTATGATGTTTGAGCCTTTGTTCAATGTACTTCATGGCTCAGTGGTGATGTTGATAAGTAATAGGTATTGTGTACAATGAGAAGTCAAGGTCGTCATGTCGCAATGGGATAGCATGCGACTTTAAACGCGATGGTTAGAGATTTGAACCTCCTCCTACTTGTGGAATTTTTTAGCTTCACGAGTAGGCAGAGGTTGCCTGGGGACCTAGACACTTCATTTTGCCATTTATTATGCAAGATCTCGAAGTGGAGATTAAATTTAGTAAATATTAACCTCATACTCCCAGCTGGAGATATACAAATTTGCGAATGTAATAGAGCCTGTACGTAAAAAATAGAATCGAATAAAATTGTGTATGTTTTTTTACACAACATATATATAAACAACAAATAATAGCCACTTTAGCGAAAAAAGGTGGAATTATTTGACCAATATCAAATTCCATACAAACTGTAAACAGTCCATTACTAGCGACAAAAGAAAGTAACATAATACACTACGGAGGGCGTGAAACTTAGTCGTGCGTGTGTTACATTAAGATGATTTATAAAATAAGGTTTGTCTTCGAGCAGGTATACTGGATGCTATATACAGTTAGTTATTAGGCTTCTCGAGAGATACACATACGTATTACGTGTTGAGTGGCAGAAATTAATGTTGCATTTTATCTTACTAAGGCAGGAAACTCAACGCCGTGCTTGTGTGTGTTTTTGACGTGACAACGTCTTATAAATCTATGAACGCCGGCGGCACGCATGAAAAAGCATGACTCACTGTCACGTTCTGCCTGAGCCGCGTGTGCAAGCGAAAACGTACAAGAAACGAGGCGCGATCGGCCTAAGCATTCGAAAACGGCACTAATTCATTCCTTCAAATGAGAATCGATTACAAAACTGTCGCGTTTCGAGACACCCTACCGATGTTCCACAACGGCCTTCATAAAAAATAAACAACTTATACATCAACTTCCTAACTAAATTTAGTTTCAGCCATTTTATGAAAACTTTCATTTGAGTGTTCAGTACGAACCCAATAATTAGTAGAGTAGTACAAAACATTTAATAAGCAAAACTAATCGCACGAGAAAGTTTAGAATCCAATCGGGCCTTATTGCGGCGGCGGCACTTTAATTGCCTTACGAAACTGGCGGTCGGCGGTCGGGGCTATAACGAACACTGCATTCCTTCTTTATTTCCGATGCTTTGAGAATATTAAGGGGTTTTAGATGTTTTTTGCTTTGCAGCTTCGTGCTTTTTTAATATGGTTGTTAATGCATAGCGCGGTGTTTAGTTACGCCGCTTAACACATTTACAGGCAAATTGACCATTGACGTTATGTATGTATATGTATTACAATGAATTATTTTAATGTCTTTGATCTGATACCAGATAAAAGGCGGCGATGAGTTCCTCTACTCAAAAATTAGAATTAAATTGAATTGTGTAAATAAGCAAACAAATAAATAAATGTATTGAAACTTGTTCTCTGCCTATCATGCTCTTTGTATATCTTTAAAGATATATATTTGTACACAAATATAAAATAACTTGAAACAGACTAACTGGCCTGAAGAAGCTTTACGACTACTCGGGGCATTGATTAGTTCCTCAGACTGTAATAACGGAAAAATTCTGAGATTGTAAAATTCTCAGCCGGCGCGTCTTGATGGAGTTGTTTTATTTTTATTATCTTTCTTATCTTATCTTATTTCATTTTTAATTCTACTTTGCAACAGTGTTATTAAAGTTTGGTAGAATTGTAACGTAATTCCTAAGTAACTAAATTAATATTACAATTATTATAGTCTCAAATCCCACATATTTATTTGATACACTAAAGTAACTAATTTCTTGATATTTTATATTATAATGATTGTTGAAAAAATACATATTATTTCCCCCAGAATTGTTTTTAATTTTTGTAACAGTCACCTCGTGCGGGGAATAATTATATTTTTTTTATTTCCTTGTCCTGATAGACAATTTTATTCCCCGAGTGGGAATTGAACCCACGCCCAATTGACGGCCTCGAATGCTAAATGTTCATTATATTATATACAAATCTTAGTTAACCCGAAGCCGCAGGTAAATGCTAGTATATTATAAAATATTATTGAGACTTCACTCTTAGTAGAGTAAGACCAGCTATATGAATGCTCTAAAATCTCAACATAAGGCTAGTTTACCTCGATGGACCCCCATTACCATTTCTACCTCCATTCCATCGTAATTATGAGGCACTTTCCTTATATTTTTTGCTCGTTTCCCTTCATGGTTAGTATTTAAGTGTTTTCTAACGTCTTTGCATTAGGACTGAAAGGAGTATCTTTGAAATTTTTGTACATAACACTATTCCTTTACTGTGTGATTGACAGAAAACGCACAGACAGAATTACATGGCGTAGAACGCTGTAATTTTGTAGTTTGAAGATGGGTTGAGTATTCTATTCTTTTAAGAGATAATCAATTTATACGAAATACCTACGACAAACAATGTTTCTATTTCATTATTTATATTTTTGCTAAATAAAATAGAATTAAAGTTTACATTCGATTCTTGACCAAATAATTGAGCTAAAGGTTATTTTAATCTTAACGCCCGATACGCACGAGGAAGTACGTACTGTGCTTAGCGGATATTATGAACATAAATGTTTATTTTTATATTGCAAATTTCAGTTAATGAGGAGGACTGTACGTCATCATACTCAATTCTTTATTATTTTCATTTGAAGCCGCAGGGAAATGTTAGTATTGAAGCAAAATTAAGCGACAAAACACATTGCACAAATGAAATCATAAAAGGTAATTCACAAACGTGCGCATACAACGTTTCGACTAGCGACGTACACACGTATCTACACCTATATTCATAATAGATATTGGGAATGCACAAACTCTAAATATGAATCTCCACCACAAAGGGGGCACGGTGGACCGTAATTGGATTCCGAGCACCTGCATCGTCGCCAACGGAATATAAATGTGGGGCATAACTATATGCCTGTGTGCAAAATATTGGGAAACCGTGTTGAATATGTCTTTTCTATTGATTCTTTGTATAGCTTTAACCTGTGGCTTTGGTACTATGGTCAATTAGGAGTGGACTTTGTATGTGACACGTGGCCCGTTCTAAGTGTCTGAGGTGCTTTACACTGATCGCAGATACAAAAGGATACGCTACGTTTAATAAGAACTAGCGGCCCGCTCGCGGTTTCGCCCGCGTGAACTATCAATTTCTGTCTCCATGACTACATCCTATAAGTAACTCTTATGCAAAATTTGAGATTCCTAGCACTTGTAGTTTCTGAGATTTCGTGATGAGTGAGTGACCTTTCGATTTTATATATATACTAGAGAAGCGCGGGCGCAGGTGAGCGGCTAACGGTACCGTATACCTATCGATGACGCATCTATTGCCCATACATTTCAAATTCGCCTCTATCAAAAACTACTTAAACTTTCTTTTTGTTAGATTTTCTATACAAATATTGTATAATAGATTAGTAATTCCTAAGGTCAGCGCATTCAACCAAATGAATTCTTCAGTTTTGTAATATCAGTATAGATTTATTGTTACTTTAACTATAATCTAAAGATAAACATTTGTTTATCCATCCATACCTATATTATAAATTCGAAAGTAACTCTGTCTGTCTGTCTGTCTGTCTGTCTGTCTGTCTTTTACGCAATCAGGCCCAAAC
>JAKRZM010001302.1:592611-603614 GCA_036379175.1 Heliconius cydno galanthus | reverse complement strand
TTATGCAAAATTTGAGATTCCTAGCACTTGTAGTTTCTGAGATTTCGTGATGAGTGAGTGACCTTTCGATTTTATATATATAAATTAGCAATTCCTAAGGCCAGCGCATTCAAGCAAATGAATTCTTCAGTTTTGTAATATCAGTATAGATTTATTGTTACTTTAACTATAATCTAAAGATAGACATTTGTTTATATTATATATTTTTCATAGCTACATACAATATTAAGGGGTGTACACGTGCATAAAGTAAAGCAGACAGCTACCAAACTGCTTATGAATGATGGTTATACAAATTATATTTTAAAATGAGCAATTTTTATAATTCCCCCGGCCTTCCGAGCCGGAGATAGCTTCCTGAAGGACTGACACTACTGACATGTACCTTGACGATTCAAAAGAACTGACTGTTATGGCCTGTCTGAATCAAGAATATTTTATATTAAGTGGGCGAACTAATTACCAAACGCCGTTGTTAGTCTTGTTTATCGCAGCGAGAAAATAATACATTCCCCTGCATGAGAATCGAAGTTAACAGTAATGACGACATATGTATGTTTGTTTATAACTAAAATAAACACAAACACCTGTTAGTATTCGCGTCGCCTCTGAACATACAAAACTTAAACACAAACGCACAACTAGTATGGAAGTCTCCAAGTTATGTTACTTATTAAGCTGTTTCAGCGTGACTTCTGGGACAGTCGTGCAATATTTTGTTAAAAGATTCAATTCTCGTGAATACCAACTAAATAATGAAAATCGGACCAACACTAAATTAGCAATTTAAAATATTGATCATTAGGAAATTTAAGGTCCTCGTGGCGCAGGGGCACAGATGCACAAGCATGCGACAGAAAACGTGATAGTTGTGGGTTCGATTCCCAGTGGGGGAATGGAATATTTCACATTTTCATTTCCTCACCCCGATAAAAAGGCAAAGCACGGCATTGATTTCCTCCACTCAACACGCCTGCCTCCAGAAGTCAAGGGAAAGTACAGAATTTGAATTTGAATTTAACCTGCTATGTGCGAGATACAGCGTGAAGCTGTTTAAAAAATAAAACCGTTTATGTTGTAAAGAAATATAATAAAAGTTTAAAAAATACAATTATGCAGCGAATGAACAAAAAATTAAAAATAGTAATTGTCATCCTTCACTCCCAGTCTCTAACAATCTGGAGCATTGTATAAAAACGTAAAAACTAAGGATGTTATTTTTCCAAAATTACGTATATAACCTTCTGGGGGCGAAATAAAAATCTGCATTTTATTCAACTAGGCCTTCTAAACGCTTATAATATAAATGTTCCCCCGAGTAGGATTTGAACCTATATTGCAATAAAATACCCATTTCATTATAACAATATTTTACTTAACTCTATACTAAACGAAATAAAGTCTACTTTTGCTTAACCTTTTACACCAAATCATATATCAAAAAGCTCATAAATCTTAGTTGACACCTAACCACAAATGTTCTTTAACGGAATGCTATCTTTATTTCTATAGCCAGTCGGAATAAAATCGCGTGAACAGTGTTGTATTGGCTTAATAGAACTGGTATACGTGACAGGTGGGTGATTTATTTCGTTTTAATTATGATATCGTGGGTATTGACTCCAAAATGACTTGTGTTTAGTTGTAACTACCGCTTTATTAGACTTTTTGATGCTGGGATTTATTATACATCTTTATTACATTTACTTTTTTTATAAAATGCACGGAATTGGATGTAGTTAATGTTTACCCAGAAAGCCAATAATATGTTTATTAAAAGTTCTATTTTAAAAAATCTATCCTTGAGTTTCTTGCAGCTATTCCAATCAGAATTGACTTTCGAGTCGATGCACGACGGTAGCTTCCTGTAAGACTGACACTTGTGACATTTTTATGGAGCATGATGGCTCAAAAGTACTTGCAATAGTCTAATTAAATAATAAATGTAGACTGCTAGAGACAAGTTACCCCACTATTAAAAAAAACTACTAACTCAACTTATTTTCACGCTGTATCCCTAGTAGCATAGAGAGAATTGAACGTCTACTGCTACGATCTCTGCATCCCTTTTTCGGCTTGCCCACTGTCATCAACCTCTTCACACAAGCCCTCCGCGGGGTTCTCATGCTTCTTACGTGACTTTCCTTCAATATCTTCGATACTGTGTTTTCCAACGTGAACCGAGGTCTCCCCCTGCCTCTCTTGTTCATTTTTCCTTCATAAATCTTTTTGCCATTCTTTCGTTGCTCATTCGTTCGATGACTAATAAAACTGTGCTCTATAGATTTAAGTCCCATTAGGGAAAAATGTAAATTTTCGTCCGAAATTCAAACTATCAACTGTAAGCTATAACTATCCTGCCCAGACACAAGTTTCGCATTCTGCATAGCAATAATAAACTATCGTTTATCATCCATTTCCGGGTTTGAGACAATTTTGTTCAGTACAGTTGTCATCTGTCATCGCTCAGACCAGGAAAACTATATTTTCAAAAAATATATACTTTAAATAAAATATTGATTATATTGAGGCCGTCGGGGCTGTGGGTTTGAATTCCTACTCGAAGAAATGAAATATTTTTATTTACTTGCTCTGGTAGTTGCCTAAGATAAACCGCATCTCTAAAATCAAACTATGCATGTAACGGAGTGTTTCAACACTCCCTCTGTACTATATACACGAGGCAATGTGAAGCTAAAACACCGCCACCACAGTGTGTATAGGAGAAATGAGAAGTCTCAAACGCGCTACGAAGACCTCTCATTTAAAATGTAATTCACATTTTACAACTTCTAAACTCAAAACTGTCACGTTTTAATTCAAATGTACATTTCCAGTCCCACTCCGTTAACAACCCGACAATTTTATATAGCTTTAACAGTAAAATTTAGCTTGTCAACGAATAGCTTAATTATAGTAGTAGCTGTTAATTGAGACCTTTAAAGGGCGGAAACCATCGCCTTGTTTCATTCAAACTAACGAAACGAAAATATTGTTTTAATTTGTTTGTCCCAGTGTCAACATGTACAATAAAATAAAGTTAGACAGTTATCATGTATTTTTTTCCGGACAGAGAATTTTACTTGATAACGTCAAAAGAAAACTTTGATGAAAAATTACATACTTTTATTATATTTTTAAAAAATCTGTGCATTTTACTCGCTTTTTAAACTAAAATAACTATACGCTTCAACGAAATCTAGAAACATCCACTGAAAATCGCGCACGATTATAAAATAACGGGAACTGAATACTGAATGTCTGTTTAAAATGCTTTACGGTGGTTCTACGTTCTACGAGTCCCGCTACGGCTACGGCTACGATACTCGCTCGGCAAAGATATTACATTTCCTTTAAACAAACTTACCTTGCTTTATAAATATTCATTATAAGTCAACATAATTATGTTTATGTCACTAAATGTTTTTGTGTGGTTGTAGGTTCGATTCTTATTGTTTTAAATACAAATAAAATACTTTACTTTACGCTGTATGGTACCTGGAAACCTAGTGTTAAGGCACTCGGTTCCAATGGAAACGGGAAATATTAAATAGTATTCTTATTTAAGTTGAGAGGCGGAACCCAACCTCTATGACAAGATATTTATTTCTCATGAAGAAGGTTTAAAAGAAATTCTATAATATATACATACATACATATATCTATTATCGCTTACAAAGCATTCCCACCACGAACTGTGATAATGTTCATGTATGCATGTATTCAATACTTGTTCACTTGTCATATGCAATTGCTTTAGTCTTTAACGATGGAAAACCCAGTAAATGACGTTTCAATCTTTTGCTCTAATTGTACAAAAATCTACAAATATGTATGTAAAAAAACTTGCTACTGAGAGCAGTAGCTACGCGTGTAGAACGTTAAAATTTGCCATATGAATTCCTTGAGGAATTATTTCTTTTCTGCAGTTTCTCCCGCGATATCAAACGAAATGAAAGGAAATCTCTAAGCCTTCCTGCACAGTGGATTACTATTTAAAAAATTACGTAATTAAAAAATATAGCCTTAAAACACCGACACCATTTTTCAATTTGAACCAGTAGTTTCTCAGATGAGCGTGCTTAACAAAACTATATATTTTAAAATATTTGGCATTTACAGTATTCTACTTGCATCTAGAGAATAACAAGCATTGTCTAGAGGCGTGAGGGCAGTACGCTATTATGCGGGGCTCAAGACTGTTCTCTGTTCTATTGTAACAGTATTATAATGGAAGCATCCGCGTGATAACTTCTTGATATTCAACCAACAATTGCATAGATAAACTAAACAAAAGATAATATAGATATTACAGTGGCGCAGTGGTGTACAAGCGACGATTTTGGGTTCATGCTTTTCTTTATTCAATTTTTTTTTAGTTAGAAAGCCCGTCGTTTTATGCCACTCAGCACGGAATATTTCGGAAAATGTCTTAATATTAGGTTTCTTCTGTCAACCCTGCTACATACTCGTACATATATGCCGAATACAGCGTGAGCACTACAAATATTACATCAATTGGCATTTCCGGTTGAAAAACATTAATTGCTCTTAAAGAATTCACAATTCGACAAACGATCATAATTTTCACATTATGTAAATTTCCCAGCGCACCAACAACAAATGAATGGAAATACATGAATTATTCACATACACATTCATATTTGTTAAACGTTGAATAATCGACGTTAAACATTTTATAGTTGAACGAGACGACTCTTTAAAAATCTTTTTATGAGTGTTGTAAGTACCGATCTTTCGTTTTAATGTAAAGACGTCTCGACGATGTTATAAATTATAGTCGTGTGGTAGAGAAGTTAACTTTAATAAAATTGCGGTCCGATAGTAAATTCTCTCTCTTATCTTAAATATTTAAATATTGTCAATAGTAAATTTAAATCAATAGCTATTAGTTGTAACAAATAGATTGTCCAAAACGTCTCTAATGTTAACATAAACGTAACGACCGACGACCGCTGTCAATTAGATGTAGTGGCGGTTCCCATCCGACCGCACTCAATTTTGCTCATTGGAAAATGGATTACTATATAAACAATTATTTTACTATATATTGTTGAATGTGAAAATTTATGGTAATTTAAAAATATTTTATGTGATAAACCAAGAAACCACCCCCAATTATATTAAAACTTAATATAAGAAAGCTTAAAAGAAATCACACATTGTTATACTCCGTTCGAGCGAGCTTCAACTGCGGAACATTTAGAGTAATAAAAACTTTCCGTTCACTTTGTGGAGATAGAGGGTAACAGATCGACGACGTCGCGACTCTCACGCTTGGTAATTCTACTTTCTTTTAACGACGTCTCGTAAGTTTCAAATGTGACTTTACATCGTTTTTATATGGCACTTATTAATTGGATTAGTTATTTTTTTAGCTTATGAAGCTAAGTGTATTCCGCATTTAGCATGGTACGTAAAGGGAACCTGGTAACCTAATGTTAAGACATTTTGTTCCTATTAAGAGACTTCCATTCCCCAATTAATTCTGGAACCTTAGCGTATTGAGTGACGTAACTCACCAGCGAGCTTTTCCTTGGAAGTAGAGCAAGGCAATGAAAATATGAAATACTTAAATATTCCTCGGATGAGATTAAAATCCACAATCGGTCACATTTAGTGGCACGTATGTGCCCCTTTGCCGAATAATAAATTTGCTAATCTATATATTAAAAACCCCCCTCCGTCACTACACGATTGAATTGTCACGTTGCTTTCACGGAGAATGTAGGAAAGCACTAAGAGAGGATTTTAAGGAGAAAAACAGAACATTCAGGACGTTTTTGCGTTGCAGGAGCCGTTTGTTAATTCTATTTTGAAATATCTATCGAATAAAAAAATCTCTACCGTACTGTTCACCTAAAATAATAGGAGTTGGCAATATATTTACTCTTCTCCAACGGCCTCCGGGGGGTCGTGGACACAGTCGCAGTACAAATCTAGTTAATAATGAAAGCAATGTGAACAAACTGGAATAGCAAAGTTTATTCTGTTCGCGTAGAGTGCTATAGAATTGAAAAATTAAACTACAGTTGCCTTCAAAGGAGTTTACTTTTGTGTAAGATCAATGAGACTATGTTATTCTTTCGGAGCCGTCGTAGAGTAGTGGGGCTGTGTGTGATTGTAAAACACGACGGGTGTTGGTTCGATTCTCACTCGATTAAATGAATATATTTAATTTGTTAATTAATTTTTAGTTTCCCCACTCTGGCTGAGGAATCGCAGCAATGAGTAGAAAAAATATAACCCAAATGTGTGTTATGTGTTAGTTATAATATAACTAACACATTTTAGTACCGAGTAACTAACATGTATACGATGTTATGTAAATATTCCATTAGTTGGTCGACATTTCTAAGAAGATCCGTTATTTAATCCTCTCCAATGTGTGGCGGCGCGCGGCGTGAATAGCGACAAGTGTTTAGTCGTGATCTGGTTAAATGTAGCTCGAATCTGGGGAAATATAACTATGTTAATATCATAAAAAGTTGGTATAAAAAGAACGTGCTCAGCTAGTTTGGGCACTTCGAACGAATGATTGATAAAAGAATGGCAAAAAAGATTTATGATGGAAAAGTGAACGGTAAAAGAGGCAAGGAGAGATCTTGGTTGACCTTCGAAAACACAGTATCAAAGAAGAGGATGATGACAGTGGACGAGGAGAAAGAGGTATCTAGAGACCGTAGCGTTTAGCGCTCCGTTCTACCATACAACGTGAGCTAAGTCAGTAAAAAGTTGATATTACGATTTGCCTCTCTCTTGACTTCACTTGAAAAATATTTAATACAAAATATTACCTTCAATCTGTGAGGATAATATATTTAAAAGCTCCACAATCCTCCTTTAATTCAATGTTTACTAAACAAACATCATCTCAGTCCCCACAACTCCTACTTGAACACGAGAAGTTATGAAGTCGAGTAGATTAATATGCCACAATAAGCTAAGCTAAGGGTCCATCCATTCATCTCTCTGGAGGCTGGATATTACGTGTTTTTCTTAGGAACATCATTAATGTTAGCAACATTGCTTGCTTTACAAGTGTTCGTTGTCGGGCAGAAAATGATTGCTTCACGTTTTGAGGTCATGTATTTGGTTAGGTCCTGGGTTCAAATCTACAATTAAAAAAAACGAACCAAGTGCAAGTTGTATTGCAGCCGTCGTGGCGCAGGGGCACAAGCGTGTGTCTGTAACGTGATGGTTGTGTTCGATTTCCACTCGAGGGAATTCATTTCTATCTATTAATATTTTCATTTCTTTGCTTTTATACCAGGGCAGAAAACGTGTTGAATTTCGACTTTCTACACGCAACACTAGGCTACCTCTGCCTACTCTGCTATATGCAGGATACAGCTACAGTTACAGTTGGAGTCGTGCACCAAGGGTTCCGTACTAATTTCATGATTATAAGTCTTTGATTTATAATCATGAAATTAGTACAGAGCGTTAGAAGGACAGATTTTGATTACGCTAGGACATTGGGCAGTATGCGGCAATCATGGAACATAAACGGCCGTATCTTTGATTAGGTTGACTAAGAAAATTATTCTTTTCTGTGCTCAAAGAATACCTAAGTATTTGATAAAGTTGAACTAATTGTCAGCCGGAAAGTTGAAAGTCAGCCGGAAAGTTAAATAAAAGCAAAAGGTTAAAGGTTAAAAATTTAGAACATCCTGAGGTCGAATTATTAAAATATATTTCTATATTACTAATTACTACTATTATTTTAATCTATCTAATGTATCTTTTTTGATATATACTACGCAACCCTAAAGCATAAATCTCATTAATGTAGTTGATGCTGTACTCGAGTGTATCATCGCAGGACGAGAAATAATTATTTCTTACTCCACTATGTGAGGATATGACAGCAGTTTATTGTAACATTCACTTGAGGTTTGTTTTGTATAGAACCTCTTTAGTTTTCAGTTTTACTTTAAGAAATAATTTAACCTTGTCAAATGATTACTCATATTTTGACACTTTTTTCTAATTTTAATAAAATCATATCCACTACAAGTTTATAGAGTAGACAGAGTGAAAGTAGTGACAAGAAACTTTGCTGTTTCTGTTTTCGCAAATTAATTCTACTAATAACTATTCAAGACATTACGGTATTTATTTATTTTTTTGCGATTTCCAACGCCTCAAGGTTGCCTGGAAGAAATCGCTATTTCAGCGATAAGGTCGCCTATTGTACCATATTCCTTTACTAGTATTCTTCTATTTCTTTTTTAGATGTACAATAAAGAGTTTTATTATTATTATTTATTATTACGCGAATATAAATAGAATACGAATATTTGATACTAGAAACATTATATCAAATTAACATACAACGTCAAGTTGTTTTAGGCTGTCATGTCGCGAGAGACAGCAATGAAGTTTATTTTCTTCACTTATCTTCATCTTATTACACATGTGACACAGATGAACATTTTATTACAAGAATATACGCCTGTTTGTCAGACCAGGAAATGAAAATTATTCATCCCCCGACTGGGGATCGAACCTACAACCTGGTTTTAATGACGATGAATAATGTAATCCAGTTTTTTATACACAAGGTAATACACAAGGTAAGTTTAAACGTAGTAATTAGCTATATTTTAATTTATTTAACTTTTTAAAATCTTTTACTATATTCTTTAAAGTTAGTAAATAGTGATTCAGATATTTCTTAAGAACTCTCTGTCTGTTTTGGATTTCGTACCTCACAAGGGAAAAACGGAACTAGCTATAACCTATTAACTACTTAGTAGAGGTAACCTATTGTTAAAACTCTCCGTTTATCACTTTCCGCCCAATATTTCATAAGACTCACTAAAAAAATCACAAAACAAATTGTCTACCCCCCAACATTTTGTATTCCACTGTCACCAAGCAAAATAACTTTACGCGCTCGCATTACAATTTACGTCAGCGAAATCTTAAAGGGAATTACATCGTAGGTGTCGGAGATACGAGCACTTCTACACACACACATATGTCCCGAGTGAAATTTATCCTTAGGATATAAGCTGTCACATAAGTTATGTAACGCTATCGTCGTACAGGTGGTTTTGTGTTCGAAATTAATTTGATAAGCTTTTTTTAATTGTGGCTCTACGTTTTTCTTAGTTATTTATTGTAACAATTTCACACAACAAAATAAACCAGAAGTATAGATAAAAAAAATATTCCTAAAAAGTCACTTCGCGTAAGAAATGCAGTTTCATTCTAACCTTCGTTTGGTTCTTTAAATTTGTGAAAAAAAAATCTCATTAAAATATCACGCTTTAACATTACACCTTTTAACCTACTTTTACTTGTAGATGCAATTAATTTTACTTTCCGAAGTGAATTAGAATTGGGTCATGAGAACCTACCTACTATACTGTGCGAGTACTGAACCTGAGCGTATAAATTCAACCGAATGTAAGTAAATTATAAAGTACTTTTTCCCGCATAGTAGGGTAGGAGGTGGGGTTTCTGCTCGATTTTCGTTTGTTGAGTACCGTAACTCAACGCCGCATTTTGCCTACCAGAGTCTTGAATTGATTTTTTGTTTTATCCTGTATACCCATATAACAGGGTAGGCAAAGGAAAGCTAGCAACCTAGTACTATGACACTCCGTTCCCATAAAGACACTTTCGTTCCCCTCTTTTCGCAGAATTCAAGAGGCAGACATGTGTGTTCAGTGGCGAGTGACCTCCTACACGGTCTACAAGAACGTTAATAAACGAGATTTTTCATATTACGCCTTAAAATCCACGCAAAGTTGCGGGCAATTACTGTATAAAAATTGGTATGGCAAACTATGTGCTAATGCAAATTGAAGGTGGAGAAAAAAGTCTGCTTATTCCCTCCATTCCTCAATATCTATTAAAATAAGAGCGTATTTCTTAGTGGGCTGAGGTGAAAGAGTCGCGGGTTCAAATACTAGCGGTAATCCAAATTTTATAAATTTTCTAAAACATTTTTCAATCCTCAGAGTTTGAACGTGTTCAATATAAATAACAGTCTATATATAAGTGTCATTTGTAATTATGACAGCAATTCTCAACACTAATTGTTAGCTTTGTCGTCGCAAATTGGCGAAGGCCACAATTTCCTTTCCAGACTTTAACTCTCGGTTACTGGTTTGTCATTTCTTGGAGCGCTGACTTTGCCGTTCTCGGTTCTATTGTATATTGCCTATTCTATTTTGGAACAAATAATTCTATTTTAGTACGATATGGTTCTATTTGAGCACCGTTTTGATTTAAATTGGTGATTTGTAGAATAATATGAGACAATATTGTGCAAATTAATATTTATAACATTAAATAAAACTCTGATAAGATCGATCATCTTTTTATTGTTTTTTTTTTTACAGCTTCACGCCCCACTCGCATGTAGCAGGGTAGATATAAGGAACCAGGAAAAGGGGAAGATGTAAAAACACTCCGTTCCCCACGCATCACCCATATTCGAGATAGTATGTGTTGAATGGCGGAGCTTCAAGTTTAATCTTACCAGAGAGGCGAAACGGTAACAGTCACACATTCCCTAAAGTGGTGATTTAAAATTAAAATATTAAATAATTTCTAATAGGCCTAGAAGTTGATGAAAATACTAATCCAACTTTAGCAAAAGCTAAATACGAGTATAGTGCACGTATTATTCATCTGTATGGTACGGGTTTGATTTCCCCGGGGAGTGTTGATTTTTCCGCTACGCCACTTTAGTAATGTATAGTATTCTATACTACACTACACATTATCTACGACTCCTTGTAAATTCTACTAGGGTCATAATCAGAAAAAGTGTACATTTTGTGTCTTTTCTTGTCCCGCTACTTTGAATGCGTTTTAAAAATACAATTTTAAAGATAATTTAAATATTTTGCCATTTAAGATAAATTTACTTATTAACTTAAAGATTTTTGTAATATTTTAAATGTATTATGGCTAATAATAGTATTTTTTGTTAGTTGCAAAAAACTTTTCAAAATGCTTCC
>JAKRZM010001302.1:553444-585525 GCA_036379175.1 Heliconius cydno galanthus | reverse complement strand
CTTGTATAACAAAATAGAATAAGTGAATAGTTTATTAATGCATATATGAATCTGTTTTTTATCTTAATAATGTATAACTTGTGTGTAGCATGTGTAATTTATTATTTTTTTGTATTGTGTTTATTTTTAAGTTGTTGTTTGTTGTTATCGTCAAATTTATTTTTGCATGTGGAGCCCACCTGTAAATAATTGAGCAATTAGAAATAATTTACTTTGTTTTCTTTAATGGCATGTAATAATTGTATCAATTGTTGGTGGGCCTTATAAATAAATAAATAAAATAAATAAATTTACTCTACACACATACATACCTACATACGTTATGACATACCTACTTAATATTATTAATATCCTCATTCATTTAATGAAGCAACCTAATACTGAATAGACCCATACATCTAAACTAATCACTTAAATATTATTTTAAAATACCCTAATGACTGACATACTCTTTTATATACTATGGTTTTTGTGTTATAAATATGTTTTATATTGAAAATTTTATTAATTATTACTCTAAATAGTTACGTTTAATAACATAAGTAAAATTTTACTTTCAATAATTTACAGTACGTATTTAGAGCTGCTATAAAGCTAAACAAACCTCCATCAACGTCCCACCATAAAAAATAAAAAAAAGCTAACTGTCATTCAGTTGTCAAAGCCTGTCACTGTCAAAACTTTCACCAGCTGACAATGACAGGTTTTTGTGTTGAATTGCGATGCAAAATTTAACAACAATTCCGCAAAAATCATGGCGATGAGTTATTTAACTGAAAGCGAAGCCCCGCGCGATTTTCGCGTATCTTCTACTGAAAGTGACGGCCATTATACGAAATGTATACTCTGTTATACTGTAAAAAGAAACTTTTACTGCTCTGATTGTGTAAAAAATGGTAATTTTGTGCACACCTCAATGCCTTACTCGGATAGGTAAGTTTACGCAATTCCCACATCTTTATGAGTCATTGATTTGACTTAAGATAAGTTAATTAGATTAAAATATTGGGGCCTTGAATCAGGGAAGTTAAGTTTTAAGTTATGTTATGTTACACTTTAAATTATTTCGCTCTATATTGCACAACTGACACAATAAATTCTAGTATTTTTTTAATTAAATTAAAAAATATATGCAACTAATTACTATCTTAGTGCTAAGGGGAAGGAACTACATTCTATAGATTATAAGTGATGATCTTAGTGCTAAGGGGAAGTAACTACATTCTATGTAAAGATTTAAATTTTACATTCAGATATATATACAGCTTTACAATAAATCAAGAATAGTGTTATTTTATTCGATATGTTTTTTTTTTATTTCATTCTGGTAATGAGACAAAGTGTGACAATAAGTTACACAGCTCAACATACAATGTTCTGAAAATTGAGCAATGTTTGGGTAACAGAATGTCTTAACACTCGGTTTCACCTTTCTACCTCACTAAATGCAGCTGAATACATTATGAAGCTGAAAAAGACATATTAAAATTATAAAAAGACATATTTTAAACTTATAAAATCTATATTTCAGATTTTCTGAGAAACAAATGAAATTAATGAGGATCAAACTAAACAGACAACATATATTAGAAAGATGTGAAAAATTACTAGCACCAAAAATAAAAAAAGACATACTTTTAACTGAAACAAAACAATCTAGGGATAAATTAGACTTACTAAGACTTGCAATTGAACAACGAAGATCTATAATAGATGTAAAAAGAAAAGAACTTAAGGAATTAAAGGTGTTAAATAATGAATTAAAGTTAAAATTACCAAGATATCAAAAGAGGGTGTCGAGTTTAGGCAAACATGCCCAAGAGGAGAGAATAGAATTACAGAATAAAATAAGTTTATATAATGACCGTGTTCAGGCATTAGCTGCAATGAGAAGGTCTAGGATACGACAGCTAACTAGATATATATTTCCTATATATATGAGTTATGATTCTAGGTAATGCTTCTTTTATTTGAAACAATATAAATATTTAAATCTTCTAGGTAATAATGAGTTACATTTGAGGAACATTATACAAAGTACAAAGTATGAACCTAAAAATATCAGATTGAATAAAGAATGTTTTGATTTTGAATTTAGATTACTAAATAAATCTGTTCATATCTTTATACACTTTCAGTATTTAATTTAGAAGAATACTTTGATTTTTGTCATAAAGCAATGTCTTATTCCTATGACTAACAGGAAATTTGCTTCCTTTGCTTGCTTCACACTATAGTCCACACATATCCCAGAGCGAAGAAATGAAAATATTAAATATTTCATTCCCATGAAATGACATTTTTCCTTTAATTCTCTTGTTTCAATTACAGTGACAGTATAGAGGACCTACAGTTTGTAGGTGAAGACGCTGAAGAGGAGACCCCAAAAAGAACTCAACTACACATTGTAGCTCCATGGATAGACATTGACGCGGATTACACGCAAATGCAAAATTGGGGTATATATCTAAAACAAAATATTAGCTTTTTTTATTCTCTCATTGATTCCCATATGTGCAGGGTAGACAGAGAGAATAGTGTTGAGACACTCCAATTTTCGAAACTTCTAAATTTTTGTACTGATTTTTGGATCAACTCCAAAATGGTCGTGTCGGGACAGTAATCAGTAACTATCCAACAGCATTACAACAGCTCTACAGCCCTATTAATATATGACATATTTTTACATATTTTTTTTTTACTTTGGCTTTTTAAGCCAATTAAGAAAAAGTAAAATATATTTTATAATTAAGTAATTTACTTAATATAAGATAAACCGTGGTAATGTACAGTTGAGATAGCTTAGGTAACTTTTATAACTTTATAATAAAAAAAAACAGTAAAAGAAATGTCATTGCATAAAATATTTTTAATACTATAAGTACATGACGGTTTAGAATTGAAATATGTGTCTGAAAACAAAGAAAGGACATTCAAAATTTATTTTTTCACCAACATCAATTGTTTTGTCACAAATTATTTTCAATAAAAGTTAACTTCTCTACATTTTCCTCAACATCACATTCTCATAATCCGGTTAGGTATCTAAACAAGTAATCATAAACAAACAATCATAAAAGTTTAAAAACCGCACTCAATTGCGCGAAGCGCGCCAAATTCAAAAAGAAAAAATCATTTTACATATTTTTAAGAAAAAAACATTTAGGATACTGTAAAAAAAGTAATACAAAACTAATCTACAATCTTTTTGTTTTTATGTGTCTGTCTGACTAACTATTAAGTGATGTAGGCGTAACTATTAAGAGATTAAATAACAGTTTTAAATAATGTATACAAACCAGTCAAAGGCAGTAAGTTATATATGTACTATTATTACTATTTCATTTTATTTTTATTCGAAATATTTACTCTCATACATATATAAATAAATTTAGATTGAAAACGAAGAGGAAAAAAGGGAGTTAATGTAATTTGAATAAACATTTACTTAATATAGCATAATTTAGTTTGTTTCTCTCCAGTGTCACAGAACAGGGACAAGGAAACGGAGTGTCCGCCGGAGAGTGCGCTATGCCGGTGCGGCGCCGCGCTCGGGCTCGCCGCGCAGCTGGTGGCGCTGCTCGCCTGGACGCTGGACACCAGGCTGCCACACGCTGTCACACTTAGGTGAGCCATTGCTACTTACATACACACATGCTCTATCCCGTATAGTGCAGTAGAAACATCGGGGTAATTGAATAGTCGAGTAGTTAAATCTCACGTAGTTTGAAAAGGTATTGCTGGAAGAGATGAGTGAAAGCAACAAATGGAATATAGACACTAATTTATTCAATAAAATATTGATAAGAAAATTATGTTTGACTGTAAGCGCTAATGTTGTGGATCTATATTTAGATTTTTACTCATGCGAATGAAGTATTTTTACTTCCTCCTGGGGTAACAAGATAAAGCGCAGTGTTAAGTTCCGCCATTCAATACGCAATCTGTTCAAAATTGGACATGGGGGACAGAGTCATAGCACAAGTCTCTCTCTCTCTGCCTACTTTTTTGCAAGCAAAAGTATAAAACGGTTTTTTTTAATAAGACCATTATAAACTTGTTCTATTTTCATTTGTGCCTCAGCGACTACACTGAGCCCCGCAGCTGGCGCGCGTCCATAACACGCGTGCGCGCCGCCGCGGCCGCGCTGTGCGCCCGCGCTGGTGTGCCCGCACCCGTCTTCCCCGCCGTGACCACGCCCGCCGCTCCCCTGCCGCCCCTCGCGCCCCTCGCCGGACTGCACCAACTGGCGCTGGCTGCTGTAGCTGACGATCCGGAGTTGGGCACGTAAGTGTTTCAGTTTTAGAATTTAATTGTACTGATTTTAACTGGTAGTTCAAAGGATATTTAGGTACTAGTAAGTCTATTATGTTGAATATATAATAAAAATTGGCAAGGGAACTTACGAGTAACTACTGAATTATTGTAGCTCCATTGTATGTCTTTAATACAAAACGCCTACTGTATTATAATAAACTTAAGGCAAAAAATTACTAGCGCAAGCCCAAAAGTTAGGCTGCATGTCCCATTTTGTATTATTTTGTTTGTAATTTTCTATACCTATGTGGAAAAGTAACGTACGTGTAAGTATTTTTTTAAGTGCATAATATACTTATTTATATGATACCAACACAGAAACAAACAATATTCAATTTTTTGTCTGCCTGTCTTTCTTTCTGTTTGTCCGGACCATCTGAACCGATTGTTACAAAATAAACATTGAAAGTTAGAGGGGGTTGATGAGTAACAATACAAGCAATAGGCTATTTTTTAATCTTGCAATTCTCGCGAGGTCGAAATTTAAGCGAGAAAAATTGTGTTTGCCCAGCGCGCTTTATTAGCCTAGCTAAATAAATGTGGAATGAATAAACACTTTTTTTATACCCCAATATCTTTTTCTTAAATACACTTAAATAAATATTCGTATAGTTCAAGTATAAATAATTTGAAAATAACAATATATCAGCGAGGAGGGGTGGTGGTCGCGCGGCACGGGGGGTGCGGCGGGCGCGGCGGCGTGGGGCGGCGCCGGCGACGACCTGGACGAGCCCGAGCCGCCCGAGCACCTGCACTGGCCGGACACCGCGCAGGTTCGTTTACAAAGGAATATTTCAATTCAAACGTTCAGACAAAGAAATTCTTTATATTTAAAAACTCGTAGAGATTTATATATTTTAAACTATTTTAGATACTCATACATACACGAAAACACTAACACACTGAGCAATATCATTTAAATGGGCAAGCATATCTTTTTTCATTTAATTTTATTTTGTTTCATTTTACTTATATTATTTAATGTTACCCTTTTTAATCTTCTATTTTTGACACTGTTTTAATGTTTAAATGTTAACGCTACGCTGCTGCAGTTTGTAACTTTAGCAGTTGCAGTGCAGTAGCATTAGACAAATATGTTGATATTTGTTTAATGCTACTTTCTATTTTTTTCCCAATAAATTTTATCTTATTTATAATTTTTAACAGATTTATTTACTACAGTCAAATTATAAATTAACATTTCAGATCGAAGAAATAAGCTGCACGCCGCCTCCAGCGCCCTCCCTCGTCACGTCAGCGGCCGCCTCCATCGCCTCCATGTGGAGGGGGTGGACTAAGTAACTCTACTTACAATGTCTAGTCCAAAATTATAGTTAAGCTAGCCTAGCTCCGGCTGGAAGATGATGGGTGTGTGGATTATTAGAAAGAGAATGTATGTTATATGTTTAGTAAAATGCGGTCTCCGAGTCGTGGCCGCCCTAAAGTTAGCTGTTTAGTTTCGCTTTACTTTCTTCCCGAGTGAGCAATGCGCTAAAATTCAGAAAATCTAAGCATTTGACCGTACTCTACCTACACTTATTTGGCAGCCAATGTTTTAATAGATATAAAATAGTACAGTTTTGTTGTTATTTTTATTGTGTTGCCATAAAAAATGAAAAGTTCATTTTATTTTTTTTATTATTTTAATTAATTTTAAAATTTTGTACTCTAATAGACAGTAATTGTATGTTCATTCCATCAAGGTCATAGCGAATACTTTTAATTGTGACACAATTAGTACAATATATATATTTTTATATTTTTGTATTTTTTTTATATGTTCTTCAAAGAAAATTATATCTAGTGACTCAAAAGTATTCAATATTTTCAGCGCTTATTTTGTAAGTATCTTAATTTGTAAATACCTAATTTTATATGAAAAATGGTTGTAAAAAAATTGGAATATTCAATTATTTTGAACATAAGAAAAAAATATATATATTTGAAAAACTTAGTTTAATTAAACTTTTAAAAAGTTACAGTAAAATAACTCGTTACGTATGGCGTCATATGTTCCTATCATTTTATACTATCAACTAGTAAAAAAACTGTTTTGTTAAGTATCTATTTTTTTTCACGCTTCCTGCCTAGGAAGAGGGAACTTGAGAACGTTCATTAAGTCACTTCCCTCACCTTCGCCTCGTTAATAGAGCAAGGAAAATTAAAATATTAAATATTTAATTTCCTCGAATGAGATCGAAGCCCCAAGCTCTCGCGTCACACTCTTGTGCCCCTGCACCATTACTGGCCTCCGTGAGATATGTATTATTGAAATTAATAATCTTTTTTTTATCAGTTAATGCTTCATTGTTCTAACTAAAAGAAAGTATAATAAAAAAAAAGTGTAAATCTCACTATAAAAACGCTAACAATGTAGGTAGTGACAAACGTATAAGAATTTCGACATAAAAACAAAGAAAGAACGTGGGTTCAAGTCCTGCTACATTAATATTTTTTTCGTTGTATAGTTTGTAAATGTTTAAAAAAAGTTATGGAATTTTTTTGTTTACTCAAATAAAAAAGATATTGTCAGCAGTCAGTCAGGTGCACCATAAAAACATTGTATTGAGTATATTATTACTATATTATACATTTACTTATTATTTTCTATTGAAATATATTGCAAACTTAAACCCATTCCTTTAAAAAACTTTAGTTACATAAACTTTTTTTACCAACTAAATTCTGTACATATATAGTTCATAAATATATTTTTAATAACTGACTTAATGCAGAACTTTTATTTTATAAGAAAAAAAATTTTTTTCAATGTAAACATTTCCCAGTGCATATCGAACCAACAACAACCAAAAAGGTCTATTTTCACTAAGTATATTATAATTTATGAGATTAAAAAGGAACAAAATGAATAAGCATAACATTTAATAATAAAGTGTATAAGACTTTCAAAACAATATTACAAAAAAAAATTAAGTAAAAAAAAAGTGGCACAAAACAAAAGACATAATAATATAATACATACAAGCACATATATTATAACAAGATGTTTCACAATTTCACCATTAATTATTAAATAATATATTCACTTGGCGAAAGAAGCAAGATCTTTTTTTAGCATCACGCTATATCTACGGGATATAGCATGCTGCTAAAAAAAAGATAGGAGTAGGCAGAGGAAATTTACTGTTAATAGTGTTGAACGATGAGATTCAACACCGCGTTTTGTCTTGTTAGCAGAGCTAGAGAATGAAAATAATTCATTCCTCGAGTGGTATCGACCTCACCGCCGTCGAGTTACAGTCAGACGCAGCTGTGTCGATGGGCCATATTAAAAAGAAATGTCTTCATATAAAATACATACCAAATGTTCAAAAACAATTTTAAAAACGAGTTATATAATTAATATCCTACTAATATTGTAAAAATGAAAATCTGTATGAATGAATGGTTGTTCCAGTTCATGCAAAAATGACTTCACGGATTTAGATGAGACTTTACAGCAATACCGTTTATATATCGGAATAACACATAGACAATAATTTATGTAAAGATTTTGTATAATTTTACTATATATATATACATATAACAATAAGTTTAAGCGGGCGAAGCCTCGGCTGGGTCGGTAGTTATACGTCTTCATACACAGTTCCATCGTCTCCTCGCATCGCATAGCGCTTCATGTGCTCTTTCAACACGTTCTAACAACTCTGAAGGAGATGATATTTCTCTTTTCTGAAAAGAATATAAGAAAGATTATTTTAAAAATATTTCATATCAACTTTAGCCAGAACTTGCTAATACACTAATTGACTGAGTTGATTATTTGTAGTGCAATAAAGATATTTGTTAATGTTTTTAGTTTGTTTTATTATTGTGAAAATAAGTCACTGCTACATTGTATTTGTTATTTTGAATATTATTATTGTTGACGATTTTCCTTGAGAGTTAAGAAATATTTTTTTGACTGGATACTAGAAAGATTTAGGGACATTTGATCAAATTACTAGCATGACCTTTTTACAAAGAATAAATGTAAAAACGGGGTAGAAGATATGATTAATTATCCTAAAACAAAAGAAACTTTAAACTATGGGAATAATATGAGACAATATATAAACCTACCGTTTCTCCCGTCAAATTTTTCTTCCTCAACAACCGTACAGGCGGTGTGGGAGGACTATCTGTCTCGCTCGCTCTTACAAAATTACCGCATGTAGTCTCTCTCGCACATCTATCTATATAATCTAAATCCCTGGAAAAAAATTCTTCCATGTATTCTGCTCTAGAATGCTCTGTTTCGCTCGCTCTTGAAGACGTATATCGCTGTCTTGCTCCTTTTATAGAACTGCTTGGTATCTCGCTCGCACGCGTAGAACTATATTGGCATCTCGTTTCTTCTACATAGCAATTGTTTGCTGTCTCGGTCGCCCGCGTACAACTGTATTGTCTTCTCGGTTCTTTCAAGTAGGAAGTGCTTGCTGTCTCGCTCGCACGCATTTTATTTGTATCATTCTGTCTCGCTCTATGCAAGTATCGGGAACAGCACGGCTCGTCGCTAACTGACTCAGTGTTGGAATTGCGCGTTCTCAGCGCGCGTATTAACATTTCTTGCTGTTTTATTATTTCTTCTTGTTGTCTGTTGAAAAATAAATATTTTACAATTTTAGAGGCCGTCGTGGCGCAGCGGCACAATTCTGTGACAGTAACGCGACTCAACACGCAATGTCTCCAGAATTCGGCAGAAAGGGAAATTTCGCTATCGTATTTCTTTTGCGGTTCAATGAGATTCAAATCAAGATAATTCTGAAGTAAAGAAGGGTTTTTTTAGCTTCATGCTATTACATCAGCTATGCGGTATACAGAGCAGAGACAAAGGAAATCTAGTGTAAAGTTACACCGACGGTACCGTGGTAAAAGTATTTCATTTTCCCGAGTGAAATCGAATACATAACCGTCGCGTTAAAAGTCGAATGCGGATGGCATCTTGCACCACGACGACTTCTACAGAACTTTCAATTCAATAAACCATAAATACTCTAAATACTAACGTGTGTGTATGTTTCTGAGCGCGCACCCACCGCCGTACGGCGCGCGCCGCGTGCTGTGCGTGCGAGCACAGCGCCGCGCCGCGACACTGCGCCTCGGACACCTCGCCCTGGAGGGCGTGGACCAGGTTGGATTTGTCCCTGTCATCAATCAATGATTGTTATGAAATTTGTGTGTGAAGGTAAATATTATTAGGTTAAGGTATGAATTTATTTTTTTTATTTACGCAAAGCAACAATACACGGTCGAAGAGTCGTTTCCAAGATGCTGAGGTGGGTATACGGCGTAACGCGGTCTGACCGCATACGTAACACATTCATTCGAGGTCTTGGGGTTGTTATATAGCGGATAAGCTCCAAAAACGTCGCCCGAGACGGTTTGGTCACGTTACGGCCACGGCCACGTCACAACCGTTGCATGTGACTGGCGGATTAACGTAAATTAAATAGTAACTGACGTCTCTGAATCGGTAATTAAAAAAAGGTATAAAAATACAAATTAAATAAGACTAGCATAAAAACTACATACCTATATCGGGCAGCAAGACGTCGACATCGGTCACGCCACACTCGCACCTCCTCCGACAACTGCGATACTTGTGTTTCTAAGGATTTTTTCTAAAAAAAGAAGTCACAAAATACATATTTCAGTATTATTAAATTATGTTAAACATATCTTAACTTGGTTATAATTAAAATGAGTAGTGGTAGATAGTCGTAGATAATCTTTAAATAAATGACAGTTTTATAAAGTAACTTACGTCCTTAGCAGTGTTTTCAGCTTTCTGAACATCCTCCCGAAGTTGTTTAATCAGAGTCTCTTGTGACTCGCATTGTTGTTGTACGTCATAAAGCTCCGTATTCTTATTACTCAACAGGACTGAAATATCAATAAAATACTTAAAATAAATTTTATAAGGAAAATAATATGAACTATTAGTACCTATAGTTATGGGTTCGATCCCCACGCGAAGCAATGGATTATTTTTATTTTCTCGCTCTGATAACAAAGTTAAGCGTGTCGTTGGGTTCTATAATTTTACAATCCAAAATACATATTTACTCTAAAACTACGGCTAAATGACGTCTAAATGAGTTTCTTCTTTAGTTGTCTTAATCTTATACATATTTAGGCATCAGAGCTATACCTTCTAGCTGTTGCACTTGTAGGGCAAGAGTATCGCAGGTGTCGTGGCGCTCTCTCGAACTTTCTTCGATACTAAACATTTGTTGTCTGATTTGTTGTAGCTATAAAAATAGAACTAATTTTATTTTGATTTATGCAAGTCAACTCAATCGACATATTAGGTACAATTTTTTCCCTCCTTAAGGTAAAAGTATGTAGTAGTACGATGTATAATAATTCAAGCATATTTTCTTGAATCGCATTAAGAATCCTATCGAATTCGATTAGGATATCTTTCAAAGAAAAAAGGTTAAATCAAAATCGGTTCATTCGTTTATCGTTCGGGCTAGCTACGTTGCCACCGAAAGACATTACACCGAGATGTCAAGCTTAAACACCCTTCTGTTTCGAATATTAAAATTAGATTAAATTTTTGCCCACCTCTTGTTCTTTCTGTACAATCTGAAGCTGAAACCTATGATCCACATTATCTTTATTCTTCACGGTCTCTTCTAACTCTCTTATTCTCTGTTGGAGCTCTGTTAATTCTAACTGAAACGAAAAACACATTATCATTACATACATAAATTTTACTTAATTAGTTAACTTATTTTTACCAAAATGGTTATACCATTTTGAAATCGTAAAAGTAACATAAAAATATCAGTCACTTTCATTCCTGCACGAAGCTATTACTGGCGAGCAAGACATTTTTGCTGCCGAAATATTTTTTAATTATTTAAAGTCTATTAATATTACTTACACCCGCTTGCGGGATACAGCTTCACGCTGTATCCCGCACACAACAGGGTAGGCAGAGGGAACCTAGTATTAAGACACTCCGTTCCCCACTTTCTGCCGAATGTTGGGGGCGTCGAGTGGCAGAACTCAACGTCTCGCTTTGCCTAAACACTAGAGCGAAAAAATGGAAATATAAATTTTAAATAAATATTTCGTCTCCTCGAGTGGGGATCGAACTTACGACCAGTCATTTTACAGTCACACTCTGTAATCCTTGCGTACTATATATTACATACATTTATAATTATATAACTTACTTTCATGGCTCCATTGGATTGTTTCAGTTTCTCGTTCTCCTCCTCCAATCCGCAAGTACAATCCCACTGAAAACAAACCACAAAGTACAGAGTAAAGACATTAATAAACAATATAAAAAAATAAGCAGTGCCTGTGGATACAGCATGAAGCTAAAAAAGAATAGTAAATCTATGTACCTAGTTTGAAATGAGAATTACATACATTTATCGTTCCGTGCATGTGTCAAGTATGATAGTGGGAATTAAGCTGAGATGGTTTGAGCATGTTTGGAGGATGAGTGAAAGAACACTACAAAATGAATAATAGTATATGAGAAAAAAAATCTAGGAGAGTTAATAAAACACAATGAAAGAAAAAAATATTTTTCTTATATATTTTTTTATTAAATAAAGTGGTCACCTTGTTAATTTATACTAAATTAAAAAACATGCACTTGCAATGGAAACACATAGTCCCTATAGAAAACCTCGTCAAGTTCTTTATTTAACATAAATCATAAAAACACAATCTTTAATTACCCTCCATTTTTTGTTATCATTTTCCAATTTTATGCGGAAAAACCTTAATATTAGATAGTATTAGTAGAAAAACACATTCCAAATATCTATCTCACTATTCTCTTACGAATACCTAAACATATTTACTTCTAAATCTAGTTCAAAGTAACAGATAAAAAATATAAAATATCAAACAAAAAACAAAACACGTTAATTTACACAAAACAAACAATTTTAAACACACAAAAACATTTCAAACAAAACAAACGACATCGATATACAAACATCTACGATCCCCCGCAACCTCTTCAGCTGGTCAGCGATGACCCGCAGCTCGTCCACCACGCCATCCTCGCGCTCCCACATCCCCTAACACATTATGCCAACATTTTTATACACTGAGTGCTTTTGTACCACTTTAAATGAAAACACAGTTTTAACTACTCTATGAAAGCCTAATATAATTAAAACTAAAGAGATTTTGGCCAAAAACTCTTCAGGTATCTTGAAATTTTTTTTAGGTTTGCGTTTGAAATATTCTACCCTATATGCTACTCCTATAAAAGGAGCGCCGACACTTCCATCCATATAGTGCGTCGTGGTGAAAAGGCACAAGCGTGCCTTTATTATATTATATATATACATATATATGCCTTTATTATATATATACATATTATATATTAATATTTCCATTTCTTGGCTCTGCTGCCAAGGCATAAGCGCGGCATTGAATTCCGCCACTCAACACGCATGCCTCGAAAATTCGGCGTTCCCTGTCTACCCTGCTATGTACGGGACACAGAGTGTATATGTATATACGGGATACAAAATATAAATAATATATATTTTTATGAATATATGTTTGGTTGAATGCGCTAATCTCGGCAACTGCTGGTTCTAATTAATAAATTATTTTCCTATTTGACAGTCATTTGTCGCGGAAGGCTTTACGGTACGTTACGGTGGATTTACGGTATCGATAACCTTACTTGCGGTTAGAGTTACATCCCTCTCTAAGAACATAAGAACATACGCTAATGAAAATGACAATAACAGTATTAAAAAGTAGTAAGTCATTAAAGAAACATCTTAATATTATACTAAGTAAGTCATTAAAGAGAACATCTTAATATAATACATTTCGTTAAACTGCAACTAATATTCAAACAAACCAAAAAAACAAATTCTCAAATAACTAATTTGATAATAGTTTTAAATAATTGATATTTAATAAAAAAAATACAACATGCTAACGTAATTCAAATTATAGCAAATTTCTTATTAATAATACAAAATACATTAATATTATAACTATAAAAATATAACAAGCATATTTTATTTCAAAAAGTGATTTCTCCTTGTCCACCAATATTCGGATACACTTGATCACGCCAATATTAATATTTACCGAATCGTTGTTTGAAGAGTTGTTCAAGAAATTTGTTATTTCCGATTTTAAGTATTCCACCTCTAGAGCTATATCCTGCAACAAGAAACAATTAAAAATTTAATAATTATATTTTCTTTACATTACTTATCAAATTTATCTTAAATAGAGTAAATAAATATGGTTTTAGGACGTCTAACTTTTAAGGCCATCGTGACGTAGGGACGACACGCTCGGGGGGATGAAATATTTAAAAAAATCTTTTCCTCGCTCTGTTTATAAAGCAAAGCGCAGCGTTGAGTTCCGCAACTCACCACGCAATTTGGCGAAAAGAGGAGAAAGTAGGAGAACTAATAACACGGCGTGTCGTAACACTAAGTTCCCTCTGCCTATCCTGCTATGTGCGGGATACAATACGAAACTAAAAAATCTCTTATCTTTTATCTATAGAACAGTACAATAAATGTAACATATGTAAAGATAAAGAACTGTAGGTATATTAAAAAACTGTTTTTTTCAATTTTAGGTGTGTCAGTGTGCGGCAATGACCCCAGTAGCATTGCTTATACAATCAGAAACTGTCATGGCCTCATTTTTCATAAGTACAATTTCTACTTAAATATAACATCTTGATACCTGACATTTCTCCATAGAATTCCTCTGCCATATTAAATGAGTTTGCTCCGTTTGTTTCTTCTCTAAGCGCATGTCGAGATACGATCGTCTTAATATGTTTATTAATTCCTCTTGCTTTGCCGTCTGAAATGAAAAAAAAATACATTAGTAGGCCAGTCGTGGCGCAGAGGCTCGGTGTGTGACTATAATCGCGACAGGTTTTGGTTTCGATTACTACTTGATAATGAAATATTTAACATTTTCATTTCTAAGCTCTGGTCTTAAGAAAAAGCGCGACGTTGAGTCCCACCACTCAACACGCAATGTCTCCAGAATTCGACGGAAAATGGGGAAAGGAATATCTTAACACTAGGCTCCCTCTGCCTACAGTACCTACTGTGTGCGGGATAAAGCGTGGTGCTAAAAAAGGTAAATTAAAAAAATGCCACAGTTGTGGAATAGATACTATACCAGTGACCAGTTTCTGGCTCAATTCTGGCCATTATAAATTCTAATTTTCTCGAGGGGATTTTTTTTAAATTTTATTGCTTCCTTTGCCCAATTAAAAAAAAAGGGGCAATATTATCCGCTACTTCACAATCAAATCAATGAAAAACAAAATAAACAATATATTTCTGAGAAAAAATACACTGAAAATAACTATACAATAATATAGCTCACCTCATAAAAGCACTCTCTATACAACTCCTCGATGACTGATAAGTTATCACGCAGAGTTCTTACAACACCGTGATCCACGTCCTAAAGTTTAAAATAGTTTATATATCTAATACATTTATAAACACTATTTGTATATTTAGATGTACAATTTATAAATCAATGTATCTACTAAATGAAAAGAAATGCCACATTATAAACAAAAGTCTACCAACAAAATCGAACTATGTTATAGTTACCTACTGGTTAATATGTTAGAGCATAATTATGTATATATAATATAAATATGAATATATATCTATAAATATCATATTGGACAATTTTAATTTCTTAAAATATGGACAATTATAATCACCTTTCTCAACTTGCGAAATTCTTCGTTCTTTATACCACATAAAATAATTAATTTAATAGCCATTTTTTTCCTAAGTTCACAAGGTAACTTAGTTTCTGGATTCGAACACAGAACCTTATGAAATAAAACAATTACCATGAGATATTAATTTATATTTTTTGTGGACCGATTGTATATTTTTTCCGTTTCAAAATGAAATTACAAACATATAAAAGTTTAAATATACCTGCATACAAGATGTAGATACATCAGTCATCTCGAAGTGATTGCCGTCCGCCGACGAACGGGTGTTGAACTGAAAAACATATGTGTATAAGTGTGCTGACTTGTAACTCTACATACATACATCCCGTAGTCTAATCAAGACTTTTGATCTAGAAATTAAAGTAATAAGTTGTAGATTTGATTTTGGTTTGATTTGAACCTGTTCCTATTTCATTGAACGTACTGTATGTTAACATCTCATCATAAGAAAAGGTCAAGCATCAAGCAGTTTCTTTTCTTTTTTCCGCGTAGCGTACAGGCCGACAGAATATAGCGCTCAGGCTCTTTATGCCACATTTTCCGTTGAATTCTCGAGTATGAATCGAGCCCACACAGCCACGTTTATAGCCACACGCTGTGCCACCGTGCTACGACAGCCTCAAAGGTATAAATGATATGCATATTTTAAAGTATTTACTGAGAAAATGATATCGGTTCGATCGACAAGTCAAGGACGCCTTGAAGTTAGGCTTACTGAAATTTAGCGCATTGCATTTGTATACTGGAAAGAAAATAATCAAAAGTAAGAAAAATCATAAAATCAAATCTTCAACTAATTTTAGAGTGGCCACACTCGTCGAGCACACAGTGTTACTTACAACATTAGTTTGTTGAGTTTGGTGTGTCTTCGGTAGAGCCTGGGCTTTGGAGCTGAGAGCGGTGATGCGAGATTCAGCCAACGCTAAGCTTTCCGCCTGAACCCGAATCGTCTCCTCTTTATTCTTTAACTATTTAGATAAGAAATAAAAAATAAAAGTGTAATATTAGTAAATATGGCGCAGCAGCATGGCGTTTGACTGTAAACGCGACGGTTCGATTCGATTCCCACTCGGGAGAATGTAAAATTTATTATTTTCTTTTTCTCGGTTTGGTATCAAGGTAAAAATTCGACGAAAAGTATGGAACGGTTATTCGAGTAGAGAAACATATTTATAAATATATATACTCGTATAAATTCTGCTATGTAAACAAATATTAATCCGACCGGCAACATAAATCCGTCATAACTAAAGAACTTAACCAGGCAATGCCCCCTGAATATTGGGCGGTCATTAGTGAAGCAAAAATAAACGAATTAAGAAATCCTTTTGATCCCAGAAGCATCGTTAAGAGATAGCCATCGTTTTATATATAGATATCAACCAACAAAGTCAGTCTCTGTATACCTAGTGGTTGTGGGTACGATTCCCACTCTGAGTAATGTTAGTTTCTATGATCTGGTCAAACATAGTTTGGCATAGGCTAAATCATAATTGAATGCTTGAATTGCTTTGAATGCAAAGTTTAATTAAGCCTTTTTAAAATTTAATTATTATTGCTTTTAAAAATTCTATAAGTATTCATCCTTCTCTAAAAATCTATAAAGATCATACTAATTGACACACCAATTATTCAATAACAACTTACATAGAAGAAAATGTTGTTCTCGCTTCAAAGATAAAAAAGTCACTTACAATTTGTATAGTAGCGTGAAGTTTGTTCTCGAGGAGTTGAATGCTCCCCTCGCTGGCCGCACTGTCAACGCTCACTGCTCCTAGGCTATCCTGGAAAATACATTAAATTTAAAAACGTTACAAGTGACATTTTAATGAAATAAAAAAAAAAAAAAATTTGTGTGCTTATCGCTGTGTTTATTTCAATTTTTAAATAAAAATGCACATAATTAATTTTTTAATCAATATTTTATTATTTTATTAGATAAAACCTAAATACCTAAACAATGAAACAAAAAGAACTGGCTCGCCTTTCTGTTCTCACTTTCCCGTATTAAAAATATAATTTAAAATAATACAATACATACTGTATAACTGAATGAAAACATAAAATATCGTATATCTTATATAAAAAAGTTCAATTCTTATAGGTAATTTATAAAGCATCTACCATACTGATGTAGTCAATATTTTCATTGCAATACACCAAGAAATTCCCCTAACTGACAAAATTAGGCCAGGGACGAACACATATCAACTTTATTAACTTTATTTGCATTCGTATATATATATTAAGTTACATTTTGGTTTTATATCCACTTTTAACTTCGCTGTTAACGGGTGAACAAATTTGCCGCCGTCTCGTCTGTCAACGTCCGGTCGTCCTTTTGAAGTCTGCATTTTAATATACCTTCAGTTCTCAAAACTAATTTTAAAGTTGAAAAGTGATAACATTTCACAAAGACGCTCACAGAATAATTAACCCACAAAATGATTTCGACCTCTCTGTAACGTTATGCATATAACGGGACCGACTTCGAATATTTAAGAAAACAAAATAAAAATACCTCGAGAATTCGGCGGAAAGTCGCTAACGAAAGTGTCTTAACAGTTTATTTTCTGAAATTTTAGTTTTCCATGTACCTATATATTTTCTCCACGAAAGTAATTCAGATAAGTGAATAAATGTAAGTGTAGTTCAAGCGGGTAAACATTTAATTATATATATAACCGTTGCGTTTACGTTCGCAGGCTCGTGCCCGCCTGCCTTCCCGCGTCACATGAAATGAAAAATTGGATAACGGAATATCTTAACATTAGTGTCTTTTTACCTAACTTGCTATATGCTAGAGATAAGTGAACCTAAAAAATACAGATTTTTTTAAAAGCTGCGCCACAAAAATATAATATTTGTAGGAAAAAACAAAAAGAACTCGCGGAAACGTCGTTAACGCCGCAGCGTCCCGAATAGCTAACGTAGAATTTACGATTTCCTCGTAGGTTTCCGGCTTGAGATGGAATTTCAGAAAAAAATGAATATTTCTGGCTTTGGCTTTCTTAAATGTTCAAATTATGGTTAGAAGCAGTTCCTAAACTTTGCATCACCTCAGTAGGATTACATTCCAAGCTGGTGGTAGCTTCTGGATCTGACTATACTGCCAGAATGTAATCACGTGATGAGATATTTTATTAGCTTAAGCAGAGGGTACTTAGTGTTATGACTCTTCGTTCCCACGCAACAGGTCCTGATAGATATAAGAATATATAAATAATGTGGCTTACCTTACCGAAGTCACTGGTATCCGAATCTCCGTACATGAGGAGGCCGTTGAACATCATGTTTACACAACATTCAAACACAAACGTGTGTTCCTTTGCTGCAGTGTTTAATTAGAGAATTAAACATAAGCACTTCANGATTTTTTTAAAAGCTGCGCCACAAAAATATAATATTTGTAGGAAAAAACAAAAAGAACTCGCGGAAACGTCGTTAACGCCGCAGCGTCCCGAATAGCTAACGTAGAATTTACGATTTCCTCGTAGGTTTCCGGCTTGAGATGGAATTTCAGAAAAAAAAAAATATTTCTGGCTTTGGCTTTCTTAAATGTTCAAATTATGGTTAGAAGCAATTCCTAAACTTTGCATCACCTCAGTAGGATTACATTCCAAGCTGGTGGTAGCTTCTGGATCTGACTCTACTGACATTACTTATAGCCCAATTGAATAAAAGATACTTTGATTTTAATTTTAAAGTAGCCAGAATGTAATCACGTGATGATATATTTTATTAGCTTAAGCAGAGGGTACTTAGTGTTAAGACGCTTCGTTCCCACGCAACAGGTCCTGATGATATAAGAATATATAAATAATGTGGCTTACCTTACCGAAGTCACTGGTATCCGAGTCTCCGTACACGAGGAGGCCGTTGAACATCATGTTTATACAACATTCAAACACAAACGTGTGTTCCTTTGCTGCAGTGTAGCACTTCAATATTTTATAATGTTCCTGATAAAATTTTTTTTGAAAAATCGAAAATAAAATAGTGATAATTATAGGTATTTATTAGATTTGCAATTTTTCTTAATTGCGA
This sequence comes from Heliconius cydno galanthus, assembly GCA_036379175.1. NCBI lineage: Eukaryota > Metazoa > Arthropoda > Insecta > Lepidoptera > Nymphalidae > Heliconius > Heliconius cydno. Next base: position 566,414 of record JAKRZM010001302.1, on the reverse strand, counting down.
AAATATTACAGCAAGATGATAGAAGTCCAATATAAGTTAAAACAATAATACAAGTATTTAATAGGTACAAAAAGGTGAACTAGGGCATTACAAATAAAAAAAGCTTTTTAAGAGCTTTCATCAAACTAAAATTTTAAAACTTTTACAATATAAAAAAAATTAAACTTCTTCGCTTGTTAAAATGTTAAATGTATGTTGATTTTACTCTCTTCGTTTGTTCAAATATGAGGATAATGCCATAAGAATATTTCTATTAAACAATTAAGTAGAATCAGAACTCGATTAAAATTCCTAAGTCGTTATTTACATTATCCTAACGATAATTCAAACAAAATTTCACCAAAACAATAATATCAATTCTAAAAGTTAATCACGATAGTTTAAAGCTGAACTCGTCTGAACTCAAGTACCGCGTCGAAAGTTCACAAAAACACTGGCGCGTGGGCGTTGGGGTGGCGCGGTATATTTAGCAACTACTGTAGTGGCGGAAACGATACTGCATGTCTATACGTTAGTCTATACGTTATTTATCACCTGAACTTAAAGTGTAAGCTTAGTTATTTTAAAAGCTTTTAAGGTTCATTCATATATCGGGATAGTTTTAAGAGAAATCATGTTATTTTTTTGTTATATTTTTATTTTATGAATCTTTAAGCATCTAGCTTAGATAGCAGGATGAATTTAACAGAATAAATCATTTGAGGCCATTGTGGCGCAGGGACACAAACGTAAAAGATTATGAGCTTGATTCCCACCCGAGGGAATAAAATATTAAATAGATAGATAGACTACTAACTAGGCAAAGCGCGGGATTAAGCTGCGCAACTGCAGATCGGAAATGTCAATATGGGAAACGGAATGTCTTGACACTAATTTCCCTCTGCCTACCCCACAATAACCCGCTTTACGCTGAAAGCTAAAAAAATCACTTCGTTGTCTTTCCTTCGTTTACTTTCTGCTCATTTTAGACTTACTTTTAAGCTATATTGTGTACTACAAACAAACAAAACAACAATTTGTTTGTAGTTGAGCATAACAAAATTTATGCTCATCTCTAATTGTCAAACAATTACATTTATCGAACTGCTTATAAATTTCAGACTATTTTACCGCTATTAATTTAACTGTTATATATTTTACGTTTAAAAAACACTTCGAGAGATCTCTGCTCTCCGCGACATATGAAAGTTTATTATTTTATTTATAATGAATGAAAAAAAACTTGAATAAATTGAAAAATTATATAAAACACTGCCGCACTAAAATAAAGAATAAAGAAAAACAACAGAAAGCACGAGACAGTCAAAACAGAGCGGTATCTAGTTCATTAGCCACGAGCCATCTCGCCGCTTCCGACGCCGCCGCCGTAACATTTCGTCACACTCGCCCATTAACACAAATATATTCAGAGATGAAAACACCAGGATAATTAAAGATAAAATAAAATTGACTATATACATAACTGATGGTAGATATAGTAGAGGTGAGTTAAGAGACTATTTTAGCGTAACCCACGTTACATATTGAATGTACAACATTAGAGTGTACAGTTAGACACTACGCCATTATACCAGGAAACAGACACTCAACTCTACTCTTTGTCTTATTATAAGAAGATTGTCTTATTAAAGCTATTATAGATTTTAATACCTAAGCACAACTAACTAAAAAAATTATAGGACACTACCGAAAATAAATAAAAAGAAAAAGCAAATAATGTGCCTTTATATACATTTTACAGAGAGAAAGCATAAATCACTCCGTCCTACACTTCGCCCTCAAAAACAAAATACGAAAATATTGGCTTACTTTAGCTTTGCTTTCTTCATGTTTACTATTCGACGTCGTTTCTCTGAAAAAATGCAACTTTTATGCTTAACCCAATTTTTAAATAACATTTCACGCATTAAATTTATGAGTTCCAAAAATAATACTATAGTTCATCGTAAGCCCCGGCTTCCTCTGCGAAACAGAAATGAACGGGTAATGCTGAGGAGGAACGGCTCTTTTTTAATAAAACTGATGTAAATTTCCACCAAGAAAGAGTTTTATCTTTTATAATTACTTAATAATTTGTTAGCTGATTTTACCGGAGTTATTAAATATTTACGCAATTTACGCAATACGTATCTACATATTTCACAGAAGCGATCGTGGCCCGTGGGGCTGTTACCGAAATATTATGTTTGTGTATATATTGACTCTCTACTTGACTCTCTACTTGCAAAAAATTTAAATTGTAGTTACCTAAAAAATATATTTTGCTTCCTTGTTCCATTAGAAAGTTGATCTTTATTTTCTGATGAAGACGATATACGTCCACAGTCACAGTATATGCTGGTCTTTGATAGAGTTTCCTCATTGTCAGATATCGAGAGATCTGACATCAGTAGTGGCGGCGACGGCGACTGAAATATTTTTTCATTATAAATTATATAGTAAAAAAACATATTTGCTAGTTAAATAATCAAAAGGGCCGTTTTTAACATTAAAAAAAATCTAATTGCTAAACTCCTTTTCTTACAGAAGTCACTTAAAAAATACAATACACTACCATCTAATATTATTACTTACTCACTTTTTCGATTATAAGTACATCACTATCAACCCTTTGGAGAGGAATTACATTTATATGACTGGTGTTGGGCGAAGACGAGATTGGCTGTAAAAAAAACAATACTTATATTAATTTACCTGTTAGTCGAGTAATAGTGACATTGAATACTAAGCTATAGAGATAGATTGTATTTTGTTACAAAAAACTGAAAAAAAAGACAAATAACTTGTACTTAATATTTCACTTCCTATCGCAAAATTGGAATTAAAAACGAAATAAAACATATTTCTTTGGTCCAAACACACACTTTCTAAAAAAATATATTCAGAATAATAATTACAAATAATAGAAACAACAATAACATACTTACATCCTTTCTTCTACATTTTTTTTTTCATACCTCACAACTTATTTATTTGTCTTTTCAAAGTAGAAACATTTTTAAGTATATTTTAGTGTAACTATAATAAAAATACAATATATAAGTGTCATAAACATTCGTGTAGAACGCTGTAATTTGGTATGTATTTGACATGCGGGCAATTTGTTGGGAAATGCAGGTGTATACTAAGAGAAAGAGGGACAGGTTCTCCAAAATTACTAGTACTGGAACAGAAAATAGCGGAATTCTACATTTTAGAGTTTACAAGTAAGCATCCTAACCGAACTGCTCGTTAAAATCTCCAAAAGTAGTAAAAACCAAAAGGAACCAAAGGTTTTATTGACATAAAACAACAGCCAATTCCCAAGTAATCTTTATTAAGCAATCAATCCTTTGAAGACACTTCACCCCCCGACTCGTACAAATCGCGGTTCTCCCAATTAATATTCAAGTCCATGTTAGGTCTAACTCTACGTTTTCTGCGCGGCTGTTGCTGAACACACGTGCTGTTCGACGAGTGGTGGGATGAGGGTTTATATTCGTTATCTTGCTCTTTTTGTAAGCTGAGCCTGGATTCTGTCACTTCTTTTAGCTGAGAAAGAGAAATAATAATGTTAAAATGAAATGAAAACCTATAGTTTACCAATTTAAATATAAGGTCCACCAAACATACAGATAAATCACCAGGCAAAACTTGGTAGTTAAAGTCAGCAAAACCATTTTTACTCATATTTTTTAAATTGGTTAAATGAAAACTGCTACGTATTTTCAAATATTCATATCCCAAATAGATCCAATAGATCTATTGAGATCGACGATCACGCGACGATTGTCACTCGAGTTTGATGGCCACTCAAGGCAATGATTTTAATTATTTTTTTTTATTTACCCGCTCTGTAGACAAAACGCAGCTTTGAATTCCGCTAGTCAACACACAACGTCCCAGACGTTCGTCGAAACGCGGAGAACAGAGTGTCTTAGCACAAAATTCCCTCTAATTTCTTTAATTAGAGGGAATTTAGTGTTTAACAAAACAGAATATAAAAAACCAACCTTAACTTTAGCCTGCCTCAACTGTCTCCTCATCTCAAGTATGACCTCGTCCTTGAACTTGGTGCGCAGTTCAGCCACATTGCACTGTTCGTACAGCGCTGTGAGCACGCCCTGCATGGCGTGCAGCTCGTGGCGGAGAGACACGTTCTCCTGACGGAGTGCCAGGAGTGACTGGTGAAGGCATACTTCTCATATTCTCTTATAAAATAATATTAATAATAAGATTTTTTACTCCTGTTTTGTCGACTCCTTTTCTTTTCTGATACTAACTCTTATCAGCGGCTTAGCTCCCATGGTCAAATGGTATCTCCATTTGAACTACTAAGTTACGAGCAATTAGAATATGTAATACATATTACATATCTAAGTGGTCGTAGTAACTCTTACTCCAAATATAGAGGCTTAAATAGAAAAAATTCTATAGGCTACCTCAATAAATAAACAAGCCCACACAAAAAGATTTTTACTGATATACTGATAGTATACATTAATACAATAGGAATATTGTTAACTTTGAGAAAAGAGACCAAATGCGTTTTATGAAGTCATGAACCACCAAAAATTTATGATTATTACTTTGTGTTCCAAAAATACGAAATGAAGTGCATTCTATTAATATATTCATTTGGAAAATCATTTTTATACAATTTTCCTGGAAAGTACCTTAAATCTTAATAGGTACTAATTTATCGCCACCTACTTAAAACTACAAATAAGACACAACGAAACTCACTTTTGAACGACGTCTGATATCTTCACTATCCCCTTGTTTCACCCCAACCTCCTTCACTGGCTCTATGTCACTGCACTGTTATACAAAATTTTCTTATCCATGCTCATTTAAGTATAAACTACAAAATGTTATATGTCTGTTATAAAAAAAGAGAAAAAAAAGTATGGTTTTTTTAATTCTTTATTTAGCAATAAGTATTTTGATTTGACTTCAAGAGCTACATTATTAAGAGTAGAGCCAGGCAACGTAAATTCCTTAGAGTTCGTTTGTATAAAAAATATTATATTAACTGATATCTAAAGGTCTTAAACGATTTCCTTTTAGTATTATTTAGCAAAATTGTAATATATATCTAACGGGTATTAAGTGATCTAAAGATATGTGTTTGGACCAATTTTTTTAGCAATATGTATTCGAAAGACTCACCTCTTTATGTCCACAGCAAGAAATGTCAGTTGAAATTTCAGCATCCTTTTTTGTTACATCTCTAGAATACGAAAAATACATTATAGCCTTTATCTATTTTATTATAGCCTTTCGAGAAACAATAGTTTTTTTATTAATGAATAAAAATTACTTAAAATACTATTGATTGTAATGTTAAGCTGAACTGAAACAAAATGTGATAAACACTACCATTCCCAATGTTTTTAAAAAGAGAGAATATTCACAAAGATTTTTTTATTATTTAGCATCTGTATATCCCGAAATATGGAAGAGATGATTAAAGATAAAAATACCTTTAAAATGCATGTCAATTCTTATTGAAACTGATAGTTCCTGTAATATTTTATGTATAAATCCGATAAATTTAGAGAAGTTGTGCCTAGACTTTGTATAAATTAAGTAATAACTAATGATTAACTCACGGTGTATAATATTTGGTCTTGGACAGATCATTTCTTAGAGATATTATAGTTTGCTCGTACTGTTGCATGTCCTTGTTGAGCCTTCTTATTTCTCTAAAACATTTATATTCAATTTGAGTTTTGAATAAAGTGAAACCCGACAAATATTTTATAAACTATGTAACATAAACAAAGGCATGACACACGAGTCAAACTCGCATATGTACATTGTCCCTATGCACATGCAGGTATCTAAAACACGCAAGAGACCGCGAGTTATCTTTAATAATTCATAAACTTCTTGTCAAGCTATGGATACCTATTTAAAAATAATGTACTTTAAAAATATATGTAAAAAATATTTTATTGACCTCAAATTTACTTACAATTTAAGAAACGCAGTAGAAAAATAATGGTANTTTCTCTAAAACATTTGTATTCAATTTGAGTTTTGAATAAAGTGAAACCCGATAAATATTTTATAAACTATGTAACATAAACAAAGGCATGACACACGAGACAAACTCGCATATGTACATTGTCCCTGTGCACATGCAGGTATCTAAAACACGCAAGAGACCGCGAGTTATCTTTAATAATTCATAAAGTTCTTGTCAAGCTATAGATACCTATTTAAAAATAATGTACTTTAAAAATATATGTAAAAAATATTTTATTGACCTCAAATTTACTGACAATTTAAGAAACGCAGTAGAAAAATAATGGTTATTGTTTTGTAACGTTACCTTTCTTTAGATACATTTTCAATCTTGAGCGAGTCATTTATCATCTTCATCTCATTCAATTTGTCGCATATTGTCTTATTTTGCTATAAGAATTACAATTTTAATGCACTTTAAAGAATAGCCAATCCTGAGTAGTAAGCATTAAATAGGGATAAGTATTTAAAGCTTAAGTACTTAAAGCTTACCATTCGAGTGGCAAGTTGTTTTAATTAATTAATAGATTTTATGTGTTGAGTTAGGTTAGGATACGGTTAGTCCTAACCTGGTAAAGCTACCTAAACTGATAAAGTATGTACAATAAAATATATATATATATATATATATATATACACTACCGTCCAAAAGTATTTGCCCACTAAGAAATAAATGAGTTTTAGATAAAAAAAACAACTAAAACAATTTTGTATTATTAAGATTTTATTCCTTATAATAAATTTACTTTTGTTAGACAAAAAAATGTTAAGTTTTAGCTAGATTATTTATTAAATTTTGCCTTCATCAATATATCCGCCTTTTGCCTTTATTACCGCTGCGCAGAGTTTAGGCATTCTATCAATTAATTTTATCAGGTAGCCAGGATCAATTGCATTCCACGTGTGGTGGAAGTGGGGCATTCGTTTCGCACCTCTCTGTCTAATTTATCCCATAATAATCCCATAACAATTCTAATAATAGGATTGAGTTCAGGTGATTGCGATGGCCATACCATAACCTTTAGTACTCTTTTCCGCTCTAAGTCTTTCAAATAGTTCTTGCATAGATTAGAACAATGTTTAGGGTCATTTTCATGCTGAAATATGAAGTTCTTACCGATTAATCGAACACCAGAAGACGTCATATTGTCTTGGAGTATTTTATTGTATCCGTCTTTTTTGAGAATTCCCGTAATTTTCATTAGATCACCAGTTGTATTTCCAGCAAAACAGCCCCAAACCATCACAGAACCTCCTCCATATTTTACTATAGGCACTATACAAGCGTCTATCATCCGTTCTTGTAAATTTCGGCGTACAAATATTCGTCTCTTCGAACCAAAAACTTCAAATTTTGATTCATTACTCCACAATACACTTTTCCACTCGTCATGTGTCCAATTTTGGTGTTCACGAGCCCAAAGTCTTTTTACCTTATTTTGACGCCTAAGAAGTGGTTTCTTTACCGCTACTCTTCCTGGAAGACCTGCTTCTATGAGCCGCCTTTTGACAGTGTAAGTACTAACGGAATCTTCTCTGGATTTGTTAAATTGTGCTGCAATTTCTGGTGCAGTTAGTTTTCGGTTGCGTCGGCTGGTCAATGCTATGAATTGATCTTCACTGTTAGTAGTGTTACGGGGACGTCCAGTCCGTTTTTTGTTAATATAACTGTGTCTAGATATTTGTTCACGTTGTAGTCTACTGTTTTTCGAGATATTTTTAATATTGCGGCAATTTCGCGATTACTTTTATTTAAATTAATGTAAACTAATAATCATAGAACGTATTTTATTAGATAATTCTTTAATTTTCACCATTTTATTCAAAATATGACTGCGATAAGGATTTCTTAACAACAAATTTAATAGTCTTGAGTAGATACGCTTATGAAGGCTGTTAAAAAACTAATTTATTAATATTTAGTCTTTTATGTGCAAAAATATAGTTCTCTTTATACTATAAATAAAATTACATTAAGTCTCCTAATATAACAAATATACCATCAGGTTACACAATGCGACTATTTTCAGATTTGAATAAAATCAACTTTCTTCAATTAAATATCAGTATGAATGTTAATTTAACAGATTCAGTCGTTTATCGTGTAGTGTCAAAGCTAAAATAGATAGTTATTTCGATCATATATTCGCTCATAATACTTTAATTCTTTAAAACAACACTGGGCAAATACTTATGAACGGTAGTGTATATATATATATATTTACATGTCAACGGTAACATAGCTATGCTAATCGCGAAGCTCTTTTTTAAACTAATGCAAGAATCGATTATACCTATTAAAAAACAATTTTTCATAAAAATAAACAGTAATGCTAAAAATGAGAAGGGAGCGTTGAAATAAGACAAACAATAATGTGAAAAATATTTAATATATAAAACAATATGTGATTAAAACAAATTAAAAGAATAATGAAAAATATATAATAAAAATAAAACAAATATAAAAAAGTTTGACCATTCCTTAGAACTTACAAATTTTTCTTCCTTTGCCACATTCTAGGTTCATATTGCCATCTTTGTTATCGCCTTGGTCTAGATTTGGATGATTCCTACAACATAATGGCAGTAGGTAATAGGTAAACTTATCTTCCGCTTATAAACAGAAAAAAATCAAATATAAAACAACAAAAAAAATAATATTCATACCAGACAACAGGTCCAAATATATCAGATTGTGTAACTTCATGAAAGTGTATGCCATCTATAGCGCAATAGTCGAATTGTCGGAGTCGCCGCAGCACTTCCAGGAGACCTCGTAAATCTGAATCCTTTCTGGACAACTGTTTCCTGAGGGTCACCACTTCTAATCTCAGTTCACATTCAATCTGTAGATTTCAGATGCTGTATTTAAAGACTGTTATTTAATTTGCACTTAAGTATGTATCGTGTATCTATATTTTGGCCATTAACGATCATTTCATTGATAATTTTAATTCAATTAAAAAAAACATTCAGGTACGGACACTTTTATAGCTTTGCTTCCTTTTATAGCTTTCCATTCATCATCACAACACCATTTTTCCTCTATTCTATTTCTATGGTATCCACTTCGCTCGTTCTTTTTCATGCTCTCCGTCCTAATTTATTGGTAGGTATAATACCTACTCCAATTTTCAAAAACTATTGTTAATACGTTTTGTTTTATTTTTAATTTATAAAAAACGAAAACCGTGTTAAAAAAAAGTTGATTTCTTTTTTCCAATATTTTTTCATACACAAGACAAGTACATGTAAAAAATGCATAATAAAAATTACGTTAACGTCATAATATAATCTATATATATAAAAGGACTTGTCCTCACTGACTGAGGTAAGACGCACGCACAGCCGTAACCGCTGTGCGTAGAAACGTGAAATTTGGAAAGATGTTTGCTTTCGTAATCTGGACGTCCACTAAGGGATTTTGAAAAATTTTAACCCTAAAGGGGTGAAATAGGGGTAGAGAGTTTGTATGGAAAAACATTTAAATCTGCATCGATTTTTATAAAATTTGAAATTTAGATTTTTAAAAGTATTTAATTGAACACATGTTTCATCGTTTTCTGGAATTCTAAGGGTGCAAATAAGGGGTTGTAAGTTTGTATGGAAAAACTTTAAGTCGTCACCGATTTTTATAAAATTAAAAATTTAGACAAAAATATTTTATTGAACACGTGTTTCATGGTTTATTAGAATTCACCCCTTAGGGTCCAAATAAGCAGGCGAAGCTGCGCGCGCCCACTAGTATAATATATAACTACCAATAGTTTCTGAGATCAACATAATATAACATAATTCAGTCTTTAACAAGGGTTATACATTTTCAATATAATAAAATAATTTAAATTTACGTACTTCAGCATGTTTCCGCCTTTCCTTCAGCAGCCGCGAGGTGACCTCCGTCTCCAATTCCTCTACAGTTTGAGCGAGCAACGTGTTCTGCGCCACCAGGTCGCTCACCCAGGATTCTAGGATTTGTACTAGCTTCTAGTTTGCAGAAATAAATAAATAATTATTGATATGTGTATTCTTTTTTTAAATTAATCTTTCGTTAGGACAAATTTGAGGCCACAGGGACACAGTGTTACTATAAGCGCGACTGAATGTAGGTTCAATCCGCACTCGAGGTAATGAAATATTTACTCAAATTTATATTTCCATTTCTTCGCTCTGCCTCCAGAATTCGGCGAAAAGTCCCTTCTGCGTACCCTACTGTGGGGGTTACAGCGTAAAGCCGTATAGAAATTTCAACAAAAAAGAATGTACTATTTAATTAACAATGAATCAGTGGCAGACTGTTAAACTATAGGCTGTCTAGTTTTTGCCACTATTATTTCTACAATTGTCAATTCATTAGTAACCTTTAGTTACCATCTGATTCGTTGAAATCGTAAGAGAAATAGTTTTCAGACAATATCACGTTACACTCAGTGTTTAGATAAAGGCTACATAATGATTTGCCAATAATTGTCTGATCTTTTACTTCTATAGGACTTTCGCAGTTCGTCGGGGGTTAAAAACAAAATCAAATTTACTTGCAACTTCTTAGGTCCTCCAACTCTATGAATAATTTCAATTCTTTCTTCATAAGCTTTTTGTACATCTTTCAATACACTCAACGTAAGACCTCCTTCGCAGCCGCATGCGCCGTCTCTCTCTGCTTTCTCACTCTCTATTATATTATCCATGATATAAATAATTGTTTCTTATACTTATGTGGCCATTTTGCTTGTTCTGTCAAAATGAAACGTTGATAAAAAGTATGATAGACAGTTCTGTATTAAACCTCTCTTATATGACAGAATACTTTTTTCAATCCTTCTAATCCATTTTTTTTTATTTCACTGGTCTACAGAAACTATTTTAAATAATTTATCTTAGATTTCATATTTAAAAAAAGAATTAATCTTCTGAGTTATTTTATTATATTTAATATCATTTTGGCGATCATACAAAGTAGAGTTAGAATTAGAAACTACTGAAATAAAAATTATATAAACATTTTTGTTAACTATAAATAAATATAAGAACATGTCGAGAACATAATTGTCGTTTTATTGAAGGTTAAAATAAAACAAAACAAATAAACACCAAAATAAGATTTATTCAGTTATAATAACATTTGGCTAGATTTGTACCTACAATAGCGTGTTTGACACTTAATTGTTAAATAAATACAATATACACAACGTACAAAGACTACTGTAGACATCGACCGAGGCATTTCTTCATAGAAATTAATTAGTGATACGAGAGTATGATCACTATTCAAACATAAGGCGAGTTTTAAAGAGGATTTACATTACAGTGCCCTATCCTATCTCATATTCATGTATCAGAAATATTCTTATAGGTTTTTAGGTGGATTTAGGTGACTGGAGCGAACAATAATATGAATACAACAATGAGAGTATCTCTTATAAAAATATTTTTAACAGACTGAAATCGGATAGAGAACAAACCGTGACTGTCACTATACACATTATCCGCCCTTAATGTAAATGAAGTCATGAATAAATGAATGAAGGTATATCACAGAAACTTTCGGTACTGTATTAAAAAAAAAAGGAAATTCCTTTTACAAGAACACATTTTTTGTTAAAAAAGGGAAAATTCCTTTTTACATATTAAGTTGAGAAATAAAAAAAGTACAATTATAAAATTTAATAAATGCTTCTTTCTATAATTCAAATGTTTAAATGTTTCTTTACGCATAAATAATAATTTCCTTCATTGAATATAACTTCAAAAGTACTATCGTTTATAAAAGCGGCAGATATACCAGAAGGCTAAATAGATTTAAATTCAAGGCGGAATTGTGGATTGATTTTTATATTACTTAATCGATTTAAAAAACAGATACAAGTCTACAATACATTTTGTGAATAATTTTTCCCTGTTACTTGTCATTTGTACATTTAAAGGTTTAAATTTCCATATTCTATTGTAAAACGGTCAACTTCCGCCCCAATTCGTAATTAGTCACGCTATTTAAGTGAAAAGAGAAAGGAAAATGTAATTCCTTAAAAAGATTCTTCGTACATTTGCAACGAAATTGATAGATTGTAACAAATATAAAAAAAATAAAAATAAGGGCGGAAAATACTTGACAGCCAATGCATGGGCGTAGTAATGCCGGACTTCAGATTTTTTCTGCTGTACCCTGAACACAGCAGGGTAGTCTGAAGGAACCTAATGTTAAAGCAGTCCATTGCCCATTTATCGCCGAATTCTAAAAGCATTGCAAATTTTGCCTTGACACCGTTGCGAAAAAATCGAAATGGAATGAAATATTAAATATTTCATTTCTTCAAGTGGGAATCTTATTCGCAGCCCGCGTTTACAGTCACTCGCTTCTGCCCCTGCACAACGACTGGCCTCCAAATAAAAATAAAGCCTGGTAAGTTTAAAAAAAAAACAAAAGATCAGTTAAAAAGATCATCTTGTTTCTCTAGATACGCCTATGAGCCTACACCGTAAAAATGGCCGATCCGCCACTGGCTATTCTAAAGTTCAATATGTATTTTAATTACGCAAACCAAAAGCCACATACTCCTTGATCTCATATTTAAAATTCCTTTGGTAATATTTAATACGTGTTTCTTAAAGTCAAAGTGATTCTTCTTTCTATAAACCTCTGTATTTACACTTTTTAAAGAAAAAAAGTAAATACAATCTCTTTTTTTTATCGATAGATTTTTTACAGTCATAAGAAATATCTACATAACTATTATATAAATACATTTTAAGTTTTATATAGAAATAAGAAAGAAATGCATGCTTAACTATAGCTAAGGTATACCTAGATACGTCAATTAATATTTAATTGCCATTGACAATTGTGATAAATATACAATATATACTATTTTATATGAACGTAATGTCTTAGTCGTCGAGTGTTACAAAAAGAATTATAAAATTGTAAATGCGTTGGCACCTATAAAGAAGCTCTACGTTA